>JAPEVF010000015.1:108584-201832 GCA_029747585.1 Pleurotus djamor | reverse complement strand
CATCAGCTACAGCGGAAACTCTCCCCTGCTGCCATGTCCACCCGCATCCAGAGCCTTAGCGTCAGGGGTGCTCTCAGCGGTATTCGTGAGTCCTCACTTCCTCCTTCCCTGGATGCTGAACTGACTCCTCAACGTACTTGACCTTTTAGCATCTGGAACTGTCAACTATCTTGCTCAAACTCCCTAAAGCATGCGCCCGATGAAAGCCCAGGTGTTTTACTCAATTCTTAGTAGGTGATGTGTACCGGTACGCCTAACGATATGATCATAGAGTAGCCTCCTCGTAGAGAATTCGAATTTATCTGCTCCTCATGTGCTTGGAACCGATCTCAATCCTAAGAATACGCTCCTTCTCATCAACTATGAACATCGTCACTTCGCCTTGTGTCCTACAGAAGCATCTTCATCTATTGCCTCTATCGATCAGCTCTCTTCGCGTCTCTGGCCATCAGACTGTTCAGTCCCATGTACGAGTTCTCGAGAAGCCAACCTAGAGACCAACGATGTGCCTATGTGAAGGAGTTGATTTCACAAAGTCGCTATTCAACGGTATCTCCATGATTGTGCGTAGCGAATAATAGAAACCCCTACGGAGAAAGGAAAGAAAGAACACTCACAAAATGTATAAACGGCAGGGTTCCTAGATCTCGGCCTTTTGGCTCTTGTACATGCCTACCGCCCCCCTCAGGCCATAGGTGTTCCCGAAGTACTCCAACCTAGGATCCTGCCGTACCCTTTCCAAAGCAAACACATCCAACACCCCAGATCACCATCAATCTCGTCACCTCAAGCCAAATCAACCCTCCCNAGATTTCTTGAAGTCCTACCCCCTCCCCGTGGCTCGAGTCGGACAAAACGACTCCTTGAGCTTAGACGCAGCCCCTCGGCGGGTCCAAGGAGCTGCGGCTCAGACAGCGACATCACACACCTCTGGGAACGGGGGTGTCAGCCATCTTCACGGGTCGAACGGCGGCAGGACTTGTCTGGAAGCGTTGATGAATGGGGAAGGCAAGTCGAAGGATTTTCACCTGGTTGAGGATGTATGTGTTCGCTTTGATGAGGAATATGGGGAGCTCTGTACGTCGTATATATACGTTTCATTGGCCTGTGTTGTTGTGTATTTTCGCGTTTGCTTGGTCGATCAACGAACTCTTCCGTTTTTGCACCGCTTTCGACGCGACGCGTTTGAACCAAGTACGGTTCAGGGGCTCTCCTGGTCCAAGTCAGTCGGTGCGACACCCGAACACAGCGGTCACGCGAATACGGCCAACCTCTTTGCATCATGCAACGCTCTGGCGGCATGCTACCAATTGGAAAGGAACTTGTCTTTGGAGTCGACATCACAAGAGCGTTCGCAAGCCTTTAATTCAAGCTACAGTCAAACAAACCGCCCGCGTAAACGATGGTAGTCCGAGTCCAACGTTCACTCTCCAGGAAATGTTGTGAATGCAGCGATGGGTTCTATTCAATTGCAGTGTACAATAAGTATAACAAAGAAAAGCAACGGCGAGAGGAGGGGAAATGCAATGTAACTGAACTACCCTATTATAAGAAACGCTGCCACCAGTCTTTCCTATATGTTATGCTACGCCAACGCCGCAGGTGCATTGTAAGCTTTTCCCATATAATATACGGACGCCAAGTAAAGTTGATGTGTAAGTATATAAGTATGGTCGGAAAAATGAGTGGAAGGTGGTAGATGACGAGACAAAAGCAAACCCCAACGATACACGACGCGTCGGAGAGACGACGTCGAGAGGGAGATGGGGGAAAGCTTTTTACAGCTCGTCGTGATCCCGGATGGGATCCTCCTCGTCGGAGCCACCAGGGGCGCCACCTTGGTTGTAGATCTTGGTGGTGATGGGGTTGACGATTGTCTGAACCTCGGCCAATTTCTCCTCGAGGTCCTCAACGCTGGCGGTTTGTCCGTGCTCGTCGATCCAGTCAGTGGTGTCCTTAACGGTGGAGAGGATGGTCTTCTTGTCATCATCAGAGAGTTTACCGCCGAGGCCTTCGGTGTCACCGAGTTGGGTCTTGAGGCCGTAGACGTAAGAAGAGAGGGAGTTGAGGGCCTCGATACGCTTGCGTTGGGCTTCATCCTCAGCGGCGAACTTCTCGGCGTCAGCGACCATGCGGTCAATCTCTTCTTGAGAGAGACGGCCCTTCTCGTTCTTGATGGTGATCGACTCGGACTTGCCACTGTAAAGATATAGAAGTAAGCATCAAGAAAACCAAGCATGGTACGTGGATTGTACTCACGTTCCCTTATCAGCGGCAGCGACCTTCATGATACCGTTGGCATCAATCTCGAAGGTAACCTCAATTTGAGGAACACCACGAGGAGCGGGGGGAATGCCAGTGAGTTCGAACTTGCCGAGAAGGTTGTTGTCCTTGGTGAGGGAACGTTCACCCTCGAAGACTTGGATGAGGACGGTAGGCTGGTTGTCGGCAGCAGTGGAGAAGCTGAAGGTAGACAAGTCAGCACATGCAAACACAAAGAGCAGTAACCATGAACATACATTTGAGACTTGCGGGTGGGGATGACGGTGTTACGGGCGATGAGCTTAGTCATGACACCACCGGTGGTCTCGATACCGAGAGTAAGGGGGCAGACATCAACGAGAACGACGTCAGCAGTTCCCTCGGCACCGGAGAGGATACCACCCTGGACGGCGGCACCGTAGGCGACAGCCTCATCGGGGTTGATACCCTTGGAAGGTTCCTTGCCACCGAAGAACTCCTTGAGGAGGGTCTGGACCTTGGGGATACGGGTGGAACCACCGACGAGGACGACTTCGTCGACATCTTCCTTCTTGACGTTGGCGTCCTTGAGGACCTGTTCGACGGGCTTCATGGTCTTTCTGAAGAGGTCCATGTTGAGTTCTTCGAACTTGGCACGGGTGAGGGTCTCGGAGAAGTCGTTACCGTCCTCGAAGGACTCGATTTCGACGCGGACGGATTGCTGGCTGGAAAGAGTGCGCTTGGCCTTCTCGACTTCTCGCTTCAACTTGGACATGGCGCGGAGGTTGCTGGTGACGTCGGTACCGGTCTTCTTCTTGTATTGCTTGACGAAGTAATCAATAACGCGGTTGTCGAAATCTTCACCACCAAGATGGGTATCACCAGCGGTAGCCAAGACCTCGAAGACACCGTCGTCGATGGAGAGGAGGGAGACATCGAAGGTTCCTCCACCGAGATCGTAGACGATGATCTGAGATTCGCCGGCCTTCTTGTTAAGACCGTAGGCGATGGCGGCGGCGGTAGGTTCGTTGATGATACGGAGGACCTGGAGACCGGCGATGGTACCGGCGTCCTTGGTGGCTTGACGCTGAGCGTCGTTGAAGTAGGCGGGGACGGTGACGACGGCGTGGGTGACCTTCTCGCCGAGGTAAGCCTCAGCAGTCTCCTTCATCTTGGTGAGGACCATAGCGGAGATTTCTTCAGGAGTCTGCGATAAATGTTAGAAAACACCGAAAATCAGAAGTGATGAAAGAGGCCACGCACGAAATCCTTGTCCTCTCCACGGTATTTGACGGTGATAGCAGGCTTGCCGTTCTTTTCCCGGACACGGAATGGCCAGTGCTTGATGTCGCGTTGGATGTCGTTGTCGTCCATCTTGCGGCCAATGAGACGTTTGGCGTCGAAGACCGTGTTTTTGGGGTTGGAAGAGAAAGCGTTTTTAGCAGCGTCACCGACACTATAAGGCTATATTTAAGACAAAACAACGGATAGCGCAAAACTTATACTTACAGTCGTTCGTCGTCATTGAAAGAGACCCAAGAAGGAGTTATACGATGACCCTGGTCGTTGGCAATGATTTCCACGCGACCACCTCGTTGAACACCAACACAAGAATAACTAGAAACGGCCAAGTGAGTAAACGTGTCCGAAGCTTGGCCCAATTTCCACATACGTTGTACCCAAATCTAGAAGTAGTTGGTAAGTCGTCATACTATTGCAGTCAAGTTAAACAAGCAGACGTACCGATACCGATGACAGTTCCGTATTCAGATTTGGCATCCTCTGCGCGCACAGCGACAGGGCAAAGACATATTATGGCTACGAGAGCAACGAAAGCGATAGAGAGAGAAGAGAGTAGGTGTCGTGACTGCGAGCGGGATGGTCGTCTCGCCATGTTTGATGATGGCCGGGTCGAGGAAGGGAGGGAGATGGTGGTGGTAGTGAACAAAGAAATTGAGAGGCAACGGAGAGGGACTCTATTTATTTGCTTCGGTCGCCACGTCAAGCATGAAAATCGTCTACGTGTACACTTTCCCACGACCCGAAACATATTACTCTTGTCGCGCATTTTTCTCCGAGTTTCCTTTCGAGTCAGCTGTTCGTCATGCCAGCAAAGCTTGGAACGCAAAAGGTTGACGTGGTCACAGAAGTAGATGACACACGTCTCGAGTCGTTGAAACTCCTGTTGCTTATCTTGACACTGTTCTTGCTCGACTGAACGCTGAAATATGCAAGGCATCAGTCTCAGTCTTGGAGGGGACTGCATTTCACGACGTCCTTCTGATATGGTTGCCGCTATAACCGACGAAACCTCTATTTCCGCGAGGGCTCATGGGACATCATACGTGGTGGAAATACACCACCCATTTGTGGCAAGTTTTGATACCACACCGTGCTCTACTGATAGCGTCTCAGATTAATCGAACAGATGCCGATACAGAGTACCATTTGCGGGGGCGGGGCAGAGCCGCTAGGTTCAATATACTCAGAGGGATTGAGAGAGGACCAGAGGTGGTACGTCAATAACTGGGTAGGTTAACTTTTATTTCGTCATCTATAGGGCCCGTACACACGAATTCGTATGCCCTGAAAGGATGAGATGATGATCCATGGTGGATGCTCCCCGGTTCATGACACCGTCAACTGAACCTGGGGAACTGAACCCGAGGTGCTGAGAATTCGGATGAAATCCCTAATATAGTCCCTGTTTTCAGAAAGGGTAAAAGGGGCTGATTGGCGTGGGCGAAGTCGCACTCCTGACACTACGAAGAGATAGGAAGCGGCCTGCGGTATTCGGGAGTGGATCTGAATGGTGAGGCCGTCAGTGGTAGGTATTGCGGTCATGCGGTGAACGGGTCAACATGGATGAGGCAGTGTTTATATTGAAGTCAACAAAACCTTAAACTTGCCTGATCGCACAGGGGCTTAGTCGTAGATACCTATAAAACGCGTTGTATCCCTCCTCACTTCTCTTCACCGCACATACACTCCCGACTTCTTGGAAGCCCCGGGTCCTACTTCCCCACCAGCATGACCCCTGATAAGCCTTGTCCTATAACCCGTTTGTACCCGCCAAGGTGACGACCGAGCATTGTTGTACTCCCCTCTGCCTCGGTCTAACCGGAATGGGCTCTTGTGGGGCCCATCTCTTTGCGACGTCAAGACTTCGAGTTGCAGGCCGGGAGGGTTGTAGACTTCAAGACAGGCTTTGATGGGTTTATCTGGCGCGGGTAGGGTTTTGGGTGGGGATTAAGAGGGTATGAATGTGTTGGGCCATAAAATGACGGTGGGGCCTAGGTCGGAAGCCTTGTGGACAATCTGTGCCAGGAGGAGGGCGTGGACATGTACAAGAACCACACAGCTGAGATCTAGGGACCCTACCGTTATAATATGGAATGTTCTTGTTTTTCTTGTAGGATAACTTCAATAGACCGGTGCCGCGGTAATGAGATAGGAAAAAATCAACATCTTTTCGGTCGATTCGCGTTCAATTTCCCGACCGGTTCCGCGATGCCATTTCGGACATAGAATATATGATCTTTGAACAGGGAAGTAAATGGAGTTCCAGTCTCCGATTCAATCTCTCAGTTAGAGACACTCTCGTCGTATTGATCCTTTCCTTCTTTCCTCCCACCACCATCTCTGATATTTCACACCTATTCTGCCCTTCGCTGAAAAATTAGCATGACAGCTCGCAAAAATGGCAAACGTCGAGTACGGTCTTCAAATATTCGGACTTCGACTGTTCCGCCTGCTGCGACAATTACGACCACAGCTACTCCCATCGCATCCACCCTGGACTCCGACTCTGATCCCAAACCCAATCGATCAACGAAATACCTCCCAGGAAAGATTCCGACGGCTCTAGACGCGTACATCGAAGATGAATCGACTCTCTTTGTTGGTTTTCAGCACCACCCGGTTCTCAAAGATTCCGTGACTCTCAATGCTGCCAAATCGCATAGGACAAACGACGTGGTTGAACAGCCGGGAGACGCAGAGGTCAACCTTGGGACTGCCGCTTTTCTATTCAGGGAGCTACCTTACATCAAGAAGAAATATAATCTAAGCGATGACGATTCGTATTCATTCTTTGAGGTACATATATGCGCGTTTTTNCTTCGCTTAAATCACTTCGAAGGATGGCGGTGACTTACTCCTGGCTTCCCAGTATGCAGTTCCACTGCTCACCAACAACTGTACGTTGGGAAGATTGCAAAGTCGGATGGCCGTTGAGAGTATCCCCACCACAAGTGGAACGATGAAGAGGGCAGCGGACGCATTCGAGGCAACGTTCTGGTACCTGAGTCAAGTATATCCTGAAGAACGGGTTGCCAGCTTTGTGGATTCCACTTTCCGTCAAGTGATTCCCTGCGTCGTTTCGGACTTCTGCAAAGCGTTACCAAGCCGGGACGTAAACTATTATCGCGATGCCGTGGACCGTTATCACCGCACAGAGTACTCACAAGTTTCGCCCATCGACGAACGTGCATTCGGGGATCTTCTGGAGACCAAGTTGGATTATCTCCAGCCACACCTACAGGCTTTGACCAAGCTCCTCGACGTTGCCGATGAAAGTCGGATACCCGTTCAATTCGACGATGAACACAAAGTCGTGGGTCGTTCCCGGCTCTTCAAGCTGCTGGGCCATCACATTTGGAAGGAGTCCTTAGCCGTCCAGTGCGACGGGATGTTTGCCTGGCAGCGTGCGTTCGTCGAAGGAGGTTCTGGTATTCGCACCGTATGTTTATTTGAAGTTGATGCCACCGCTTACGTGCCCTTTTGACGCGCCGCTTCAGGATCTTTGTTCCCTCGCAGCTTGCCTTCCAGCCACTGAGTTTCTCGCGCACCACCTCGGCTTTGACAGACCCAACATAAACCCCACCTCACTCGCCTCTCTATTCCACATTGCCTTGGCGAAGATCTGGGTCCACGATCAACATTCGCTTAGAGAGCCTCTACGTCAACTTTCCTATAGAATGATTGACTACTCCGAAAAGACTCTTATCTTGGAAGAGAGGTGAGATGTTGTGTGATCGTCAATGTGTAACATTCATCTGATGATTGGGCCTAGGAAACGACATGGTCAACGACCATAGACGCGAATAAATAGGACAAATACAATCGCCTACTCTATTATGGACACAAAGCAGATCGGATCACCACTACTCTACTCTACTCTACTCTACTCTACTCCATGCTTTACAACGAATTATATCAGCTTCTGTAGATACGACTTGTATAATCACATCCAGGGCAAAATGTACTGGAACTTTTAGTATGTATAGTAAACTTATTGGTGTAGTGAATTATTATAATTTTGGTTGTTTTGCGCGCGGCGTCGCCACAATCGTTGCGCTTCAGCGGCACGCTGCTGCTTTGTGACCTTATACCCCCCGTGCACGGGTCCTTGTGTCATCCTTGCGTTCGCCTGAGGGGATTGAACGGATTGCAAGACGCGTGGAAGAGGCTCTGTAGTGAAGCAAACTTGATCGTCACTGAAGTCACTGCGAACGGTGGATTATGGTTAACGTAGTAGAGTTTTGCAGAAATCAATTTACTCACAGGTGGTCCTCATTTTCGATGAGGCTAACAACTAGTCGAACCAAAGGCTCCATGACTTTCTGAATCCACTTCGCACCGATACCCGAATCAGAATCGTTTATGAGGTCGATTGTGTACAGCCAAGCTGTTGCGGAGAGCTTCGCTTGGTCGAGATCACGGCCTAGCTCGATCGGTGAGATTTTCTCTAAGGCGGGGTTGGCAACCAGCGATTTGACGATGTGTCCGAGGTTAGCTTGTACGGCGAGTGTGGTCAAAGCGGTGCGGGTCCTCTAGCGTACAAGATGAATGTGTAAGCAACTCGTGGTGAAAATTCAGAACCAGACGAAGTGGTACCTGGGCGATGTCACCATCTGGGTCTATATCCATAAGGCTGAACGAACCAGTGATGGCGTTGTGCTGAAGATCTTCAGCACGTCTTAGAGAGTCAAGGTCGTAGGGACCGACGACGCGATCGGCATTGTGGAGTTTGTGAATGTCGAGTAAGAGGGTGATATATTGGGGCCAGCCCTGGGATAAGATGGCGAGGACAGTATCAACGAGTCGCTCGGTATCGAACATGAGTATAGTACAGGTTGGGCATATAGAACCGACGTAGGGGCGTTTCGAGCAAGCGAGCCTTAGGCGGGCGATGGATACATTCCAAAGGAAGGTCGTTCAAGGCGGTATAGGTGAAAGGTGATAGGAAGGACTTGCGATGGAACGCTTGAGTACCTGAGCAATTGAGAGGCGGGGGGCGGGAGCATCACATGACGAAAGCGGGTGACGAGGAGAGGACGATCGTCGATCGTATAAGTTTGGCCTAAATTCAACGGTAAACGGGAAATCATGAAAGGTTCACTATGGGAGGAACCGAACGTTTGTGTCTGTTGAGGTCTTGAAGAACCAAGTAGTGGGACGCTGATGTGGGATGTCAACGATTGAGTTGGGGCGGTTCAGCCTCCAGCTCTGGTTCGTAGCAATGCGAGAGTCGTAGTGGTGCAATTATATACCGAAGCACGGACAGGTTGGCTGCAGGGATTCTGGGCGATGCTTATCCAATTGCAAAGTTCGCCTGTCCGTGGCTGAGACGATAACTGTCTCATCTTTGGGGTTCGAATGTTGTACTGCCTTCCGAAATTGCTAAGACGGCCAGTACTCTAGGAGCGGAACTTGCTGAGGGTCGCGCGAAGATTTGGATTCGAAGGCCTCTACTACCCGTGGCCTGATATCTTTAGGATATAGCATCGAAGGCCATTGGAGCGCGGTTGGATAAAGTAGAAACCCAGAGAGCAGATTATCAATGTGAACCAGGGAAGCCCGAGCGTAGGTCGGGAGTAAGTAGGTAGGGTGCCCGAGTGCAGGAAAAGCAAAGAGATGTGACAAGGGAACTTGAAGGAAGAGGTATCTCGCGGAGCAGGAGCCTCAGGTTGATGTGGTCTGAAGCAAGTGGAGGGTTGCGCGTGTTCTCTTCAAGTAGTCCACGATCCCGTATAAGTATCGGTCACCAAAGCATGTCATCACTTCTAGTTGAACTGACGTGCTCAGGCTGGCAGTGTCGGCTGACAGACGCGAACTTACCGCCAAGATGAGTTATGGTTTGAAATCCGACCAAGATCGACAGCTACGACGGCCTGTTTATTCGAATTCGGTTCACCTAAAACCTCTATGCCTGACACCGGTCACTATGTAATCAGTAACGCTGCCACTCAAAACTTGGAAGAACGTATGCCACCCACCGCAGCACTTGAGCTTGATCCTTGGTACTGACGTACTCGAATACCTATTAGAAAACCAACCTTCCCCCCAACGGTGATTGCTCTAAAGTCAACCCGGGACACCCAAGGTGCAGTGTTGTCGGAAAACATGGATTCATGATGCCCATCGCTTCTGATTCAACTACGGCATCTCGCATCTCGACGCGCTGAATGTCGTTGTCTTATGTTTGTGCGTTTGTGCGATAACAATGGCCAGGTATCATGGGAGGAGTAGAGCGTTGGCGCTTGCATCGGAGTAATCACCTTCAACTTCATCCACAACTTAGCGACAACGCGTGAAAACTTGGTCACAAGTACGTGCTCTTCATCTATGATTCTTAACTTTAAGCTGATACGACTTGTAGGATGTACCGTACTCGATTTGGAGTCTGGAGGAAGGACAGCAAGGAAAACGTGACTACCAGAAATCTACTCAAACTTCTTGAAGTTCTTCGGAGGACTTCTCCTGCCAGTGCCACCATCACCGACACCGAATACGCGTCCGCATCCCCGAAAAGCCACCACACTTCAATCTTCTGAGTCTCACGTCTTCGTCCTTTTCACGAGGTCCCTCGACACATTCCCCATCCGGTCCTCCAGGCTTCTGATAAGGTCGCCTAAACCGCTGAGCTATGTATAGAACCCAAAAGCCACTGTGTCACCGTGACCACACCACACGCTCACCCCAGCCCCCATCACCGGTGCTGCTCCACCGAAGAGCTTTTTTTYCGGGTTCACGAGAGGTTAAAAGTGATCTACGGTCGACGGTGAACCGAGTAGCTGCTCTCTTTCTTCTACCTTCAAGTTTCAATCGACTGGGTGAAGCAGAAGCAGAATGTCAACAGAGAAAAGCTTGGAAAATGGGATGGGGAGGGTCAGCTCGCGTGACGCTGTAGCAAAAGCAGACGAGGCGCTCCTCGCGACGTTGGGATACAAACAGGAGTTTCAGAGAGCTTTTACGCCTCTTGAGGTGCGTTCTTTCCTGTGCTTCTTCTTTCTCTTCCATTTCGTTAATTTGTGTATAATTGGCGGTTTAGTGCTTTGGCGTGGCTTTCTCTATCATCGGGCTCCTCCCATCCATCGCCTCTGTGCTATTCAACTCGATACCCAATGGTGGACCTGCTGCTATGGTTTGGGGGGTACGTGCACCCTTGTTCGCTTTATTATCGGTTTAGCATAGCTGACCAAAGAGTGATGCGCTTCTAGTGGGCCGTCGCTAGTGTGTTCATCCTGTTCGTAGGGATGGCTATGGCGGAATTGGGATCGGCGGCTCCGACTTCAGGTGGTGTAAGCACCGATCATTGATAACTGTATGGAAGCGATACTAATTGGCCTCGAATTTTAGTTGTACTTCTGGACGTACTCGCTCTCCTCTCCAAGATGGCGGAATCTGCTGTGCTGGATTGTAGGATGTACGTGCGCCTTTATTCACCCAATGTTCAAATTTTGCTCATCAACTACTCACGACGTGAAAAGATGCCAACACGATCGGCTCCATCGCAGCGCTCGCTTCAATCGACTGGGGTTGTGCAGTCCAAATCCTCGCCGCTGCGTCCATAGGGTCTGGGGAAACATTCTCGCCTACTAATGCACAGACTTTGTACGTTCCCTCCACTCCAACTGGCGCATTCCGACTTAGACTCACTTTGAAATTTCAGCGGCGTCTACGCGGCAGTCGTCTTCTCGCATGCCATTATCTGCGGACTGGCCACACCCATTCTCGCGCGTCTACAAACGGTTTATGTAGTGCTTAACATTTTGTACGTCTATCTTGCCTGATATGCCTCCTCGCCGAGAATGACCTTGTCTTGTCATAGACTGTGTTTCGCTATCATTATTGCACTCCCAATAGCGACGCCGAAGGAGTTTATTAACCCTGCCTCGTATGCGCTGGGAAATTTCACGAACAGTACGTCGTCCGCATCTTTATTCTTGTTGATATGTGTACTGACGTTTCCTTTGGTGTCTAGTGTATGGGTGGACAGATGGATATGCGTTCATCCTGAGCTTTTTGGCGCCGCTTTGGACTATCGGTATGTGTTCGCGTATACTACAGGGATGAACATAAATCAAGATGGCTTGTGCATAGGCTCATTTGACTCTGCGGTGCATATCAGCGAGGAAGCCTCCAACGCTGCTACGGCTGTTCCGTGGGCGATCATCAACGCTGTTGGGATTGCGGGTATTTTGGGTACTGGTAAGCATAAACCACGCGTTTGTGCTTAGTGACATACTGAGGCGTTTACGCAAACGTATAGCCATCAACATCGCACTCGCATTCTGCATGGGCCAAGACCTCGACGCGATCGTCAACAGTCCCATCGAGCAACCCATGGCGACTATCTTCTTCAACAGTTTCGGACCCAAGGCCACGTTGGGTGTGTGGGCGATTGTAGTCCTGGTGCAGTATATGATGGGGTCGAGCATGTTGTTGGCTGCGTCGAGGCAGACGTTTGCTTTCGCTAGGGATGGTGCCCTACCCTTCTCAAGCTGGCTCTACCGCATGAACAGCTATACGAAAACACCCGTCAATACAGTTTGGTTCGTCGCGTTCTGCTCGACCGCACTGGGGTTGTTGGCGTTCGCTGGTGCGCAAGCGATTAGTGCGGTGTTCTCAATTTCAATCACGGCGTCGTATATTGCGTATGCGATACCGATTGCGGCGAGGTATCTTGGGGATAATGACTTTAAGCCTGGGCCGTTTAATCTTGGAATTTTCGTGAGTCTCCTCCTGTGATCATCTAATGAACAAGAGGGCTGAGATTCGTATGTTTGGCGTAGAGCAAACCAGTGGCGTTTATCGCAGTTACATTCATGTTCTTCATGATCATCGTGTTCCTCTTCCCGGCAACACCGCAGACAGATGCGCAGGATATGAACTACACGGTGGTGGTGATGGGGGGTGTTCTCTTCCTCTCCATTTTGTGGTATTATTTCCCAGTTTATGGAGGGGTACATTGGTTTACGGGGCCGGTGAGCAATATCGATTCGCCCGATAACGGTCTCGGCGTGGAAGGGAAGATCGGGAGGGTGAGTGACTCGGACTCGGCAGGGGATTCGGAGAATATGAAGGGGGTTGAAGTGGAGGAGAGAAGCGTTGAGGTGGATGCGAAGGGTGAGAAGGGGGTTACAGGCAAGATGGAGCGCGAGGCGTATAGTTAGCGGCCTGTCAATGGGATGTTTCCATCTTGCCTGCCTTCCTTCTTGCTCTCTTTACTTGTCTTGTTTTCTTTTGCTTTTTCTTTCGACGATATCTTGTTCTCGGTGTCTGCTTTACTCGTACATACACTACGCTTTCTCGGTGCATGGAACGTCAATGGAGAGGTTCTTGCTTCCGCTTGCACATCCTGGTGCTCGTCACGCCCGCCAGTTTCGCTCTTACGTAGACTGCCCCTGTCTCCTTAAGGCCATTAGCGCTTTTCTCTTGCCTCCAAGCGCCGGCGAGACCCCCTGACTCGTTACCATCATTTACGCTCAAGAACGCACCTCTCTACGGAACCAGGCTGTTCTTCGTGTTGGCGTCCGCAATGTTATGTTTTCTCTCACAGGACTAGTGTAAACCAGGCGTCTCTGGCTCGAAGCCTGTACCTCCAGGGCCTGAGCCAACGGTTACCATAATACCGCAAGCAACTGGTGCAATGATCACCGACGTTGTAGTCAGACCCTGACATCTTGACATGTGAGTTTTTCTTATGAGTTCTGGTCTCGATTCAGATTGACAAATCTGTCTTCCCTTCAAAGACTGGACGTCTATGTGACATGGACAGTGCGGGGTGCGATCGCCTCCATGTCACTTCCCTCCGATGAATTTGAGGTTAAAGCACCTTCTGCTTGATGAGGCCTACGACAGCAAACTGTATCGGTAAATGTGCACTGCGAGGCTGATGCGGCTGTGCTGTAGAGAATGCATAAGATAACGAAACGCATCAGCAAACCATCGCAACGGAGCGTTGACACTTCTTCCATCCTTATCATCGGAGTAAACTCCCTTGTTGCCACTATGTGGATGGTCTAAGCGTTGTGGTATGTCAGAGCTGATAATGTTTCTGGTATGCGTTTTGGGCGATACTTTTCTTCTTCTCTTCTTTCCTATCTTCCTGTTCTTTTCTCTTCCCNTCAATTTTTNCTTTCCCCCACTTTCTGCCTCTAGACATGTCGAACGCCGAGCCTGCCTATATCGTCGACGACACTGATCCTCGGGTGAAATACTCGTCTGGATGGCACAGGGATGGAGGCCCAAATGAGTATAACACCAGCGTGCACGCCACGTCCACTGCTGGCGCATCGTTCACCTTCAAATTCAATGGTATGTCGCCTCGTATATCCTTTTCCTGCTCTATTATTGTGTACTCATCACTTCTGGGTCTATTCCTGTGATTAGGCACATCCGTTAAGGTGTTAGGCACTCTTACTCAAGAGGGATTTGCAGGCTCCTTCCCAAACACTTCATATGTCCTCGATGGAACAACACCCATTTCGTTCGCTGGAAAACCTTCACCACGAGTCCAGTACTCGCAGCTCTTTTACCAATCCCCCGTCGACTTACCCGACACCGAACACACTCTCATCGGCACATGTGTCGATCAGGGAAGCCTAGTTTGGATAGACTTCTTTGTCGTGACATCTCCCTCGGCATCGCTTACGCAGACGACACCCACGCTGTCGGAGTCGTATGTCGTTGTGACCACGACGGTCGCAGTCTCCCAAGCAGCTTCAGGAGGTTCTTCGTCATCGAATGATTTCCCAGTCGGTGCTGTCGTCGGCAGTGTCCTCGGTGGTATCTTCTTGGTTTTAATAGCCATGTCCCTGATTCTATGGTATCGTCGTCGACCGGTTTCAACGACCAGTGAGTCCAATTATTATTTTCCATCACAATCTTGTCTTATCGTTCCGCCCAGCCACGGAAATGGCAATGCCACCACCTTCATTCACCTCTTCCCAACTCGGATCGACAGCCAGTCTCCTCGGCCGCCCGCCCATAAGCGTAAACCTCCCTCCGCCCCCTGCATCAGCCTCGTCCATGTACTCCTCCCCTTCACCGATCGAATTACCTTCCCTTGGAAGTCCAAGTACTATCAGCATGGCCTCCATGCCCAGCACGGTGCCATCAGGTGCTTCACGAAAAATGCGCACAATGCAGCCTTTGCATGTCCCCGTCTCTCGACATTCTGTCAATTACAGCGGGAGCAGCCTTGAACGGGGTGATTATCCCCCAGCGTACGGGACCGCTTCTTGATCCTTGGTCTCTCCTCTCTTACCCAAACACATCATGCATCACTTCGCATTCATTCGATTTTCTCTTTCTCTTTTGCGCTGCCCCTCGAGTCACCTTTTGTGTTTAATGGACGATGATGAGACCGCGGTTTCAGTCCGTGTAATTTGTTTACTTATGTGCTGTTCAGAAGTATACCTAGACCACTCCTTCCACGACGTACTTCTACTTACTTTCATTTACGACATTCCTTCATATATCCCTGTGAAAACAAACCTGTGTAGCCATTCCCATGTTTATATTGCTGTCTGATACATTCCTTTGAATCTATGCGAGCAATGGTGGCTGAGCGCTGCGCCTGCGAATGGCGTGTCAAGCGGGAAATACATCAAATGTGGAATAAGGTACATATAATAATGTTACAAATCCAAGGGGAAAAGGTGCATATGGGAATGAAGATCTATGGCCATATACACACCACAACGACAGAGATCAGTCAAGATTTGCTTTGACGCGGTCGATGGCAAGTATAGCCGCGCGAAGCTGGTCTGCGGAACCGACTTCCTGAGTCCGAGCGTTTTCGACCTCAAGATTTGAACGCTGGCCGGCGGACGTGCCCCGTTCGTTTGCTCGAGAGAGTAGCTGAGAAACTGCCCAGTTGAGGTACCCAGCTTTGCTGGTTTCCCAAGTGCGTTTCCCGGGGTCGGTGAGGCGGTATTGTGTGAGGGATGCGACGGTGGTTGGGTCGAGGTCGGGTAGGGCAGCAACAGACTTTTGAAGTTCAAGTAGCTGGCTTGGGAGCGTTTCCATCGCGTCGTATATGGGATCGTGTAGGAAGGATAGTCGTTCTCGGCGCTTTTCTGCACGACGCAGCTCAGCTCTTGAGACGTGAACGGCTTTGGATAAGACTCTGCGCAGTTGACGACGCTAATGCACACACATTCAATGACTATACCAAAGACCTTGGGATAAATTGATCACGTACGTCTTTGAGCTTCAACCGTAGTTCAGTTATTTGATCCATCAACTCTTTTTCCCTCTCGGGCGTATTCGTCGTCAAATCAAGCCCTTCCTGATGAGGCAGCACAATGGGTAGGTCTGGTGGTACGGCAAAGACATTTCTCAGTGACCAAGCCTCGAAAAAATCAAAGGCGATATCGGTGTGATATTCTAGCAGCGTTTGGAACGCGACGAGGCCTTGTTCGATCTCTCCAGTTGGGTCCCAGGATGCATCATTTGATGAGGTCGGGTCACGGTTGGCACGGTCGTCTGCCCAACGCTGGAGAAACTCCTCCAAGCCGTTGACCGCGTCGGTGACGGCGTTGTTGGCGATGTTGATGATGTCGTCGAGCAGGAGCTGGGGTGAGAAACCCAGTGCCTCAGGGAGCAGTAGGGGCGGCGCGGAGGGCGTCGGGCTTGGCTCAGCCATGTTTGACGCGCCGTCGAAGACGATGAGGGCGACGATGGGGACGATGAGTTCGCGGTGGCGCGTTCGTTTCTCACCAGTTCACGTGACCGATCCGGGATGTGTGCGCAACTGGTCCGTGCGCAATCTCTTATCTCCCTCCCACCATGCGAGTCGCTTCCCTTGGTCTGCTCGTGTCGTCGTTGACGCCGTCTTTCATCTCGGAGTCGTGTATCTCGAAGAATTTCTATGGTTTATACAACCACGGCGATGGGACGACCAGGAGTATCTACCTCGGCGACGCCGACTGCTTTACAACTGCACTCGTCAATGCTGGGGACGTCGTCGGTGCTCATGAGCTCGCAAGCAATGGTGAAAATCGGCTGGTATGGATACACGAAGAAGCTCTAGACCATACGTTGAAGAAGCACGCGACCATATTTTCGACGGAATTGAGAACTTTCGTCAACCAGTTCATGACGACCGAACGCTCGGACCAAGTACCATTTGGAGGCTCGATGCCGATTGACGTACTCTACATATCATCCTCGTCTGCACTTGTCTCTATGGACGGGGAACTTGCGAACCAAGTCGATACGTTCATGCCTCCGTCATGGAAGTCTACTCTTCTCCCGAGCAAGCCCATGTCGTATTATCCAGTTCCTGATGAAGCGGTAGAACGGATCAAATCTATTGCTTCGATGGTTAAATTCGACCCCGATATCGCCGCCATTGTCAATAGCATATCCATCCCACAAATGCGCGCAGATATCCGGTACCTCACAGGTGAAGATGGCAAGTCGGGTATCGAATCTCGGCATTCGTTTGCAGACGGTAGCAGAGTTGCAGCAGCGTGGTTGAAAGAGACGTTCGAAAGTACCGGAGCAACCTGCAAATTCAAACAATTCTTAGAGGGATTTGCCCCTGACGTTATATGGTATGAGCATGAACAACCCCCCTTGTCACTTTTTCGCCCGAATTTACCTCTTCATATCAAGTCGCTATGACGCTACGGTGAATACCACGTCGACCATTGTTCTGGGAGCACACTACGATAGCCGAGGATCTTTTGGAAGTACTCGTGCGCCTGGTGGTGACGATGATGGCTCGGGGACTATCTCTCTGCTTTCTATGGCTCGCACCATCCTCCGAGAAGGGTTAAAATTCTCGACCAATGTTGAACTTGTGGCCTTTGCGGGAGAGGAGCAAGGGCTCCTCGGTTCTCGAGCCTATGCCCGTGCGTTTGTTTTCTTGGTCTCAGTTGCTGATCTAACACTCACGGTGAATATACAGGTCAATTGAGAGACGAAGGCGCCAATGTTACGCTGATGATCCAAGCTGATATGTTGGCCTATCACGCACCTAATGAGCCGTTGCAACTTGGATTGCCTGACTTGTGCGTCCCCATGGACGTCTCTGCGGTAATAGCGTCTAAACCTCAGGCATAGAATCGGAACCCCAGAAGTAGCCCAGCTAGTGGCTAACGTATCTGCCATCTATAGTCCCGAACTCACAGTTGGTTACACTCCGGTAAGCTCGCCCACGGAGTGATATCGTTCCCTTGACTGAACTCTGACCCACTATCCAGGCGTGCTGCAGTGACCACCAGGCAAGTGCTTATCGTCGATCCTCCCGATTCACTGAGTTAACACCCCAATACAGTCTTTCCACGAGCAAGGTTTTGCCGCTACCCAAGTCTTTGAGCGCGCAGGCCCAAGTAAGCCTCCGCCACATCAAAATTATCTCTTGGATATATCTGACTGATCACTCGAAGTTGCTGATCCCATGTATCACAATAGCGGTGAGGTCACGTTCGGTCTACAGCCCATGATCGTTAACTCACGTTCTTTACCCTCTTAAGGTGACCTAAGTGACCGCCCCGGTTATGATTTCGACCAGGTCAAGGCTATCGCTAAAGTGCAGGTGCGTTGATGTTGTCTTGATCTCGCACTATACTTAGGATTGCTGTTAACACCTTGATCATCGTCTTAGTTTGCAACGTTACTCCATGCAGCTGGATACACGAAGAGTTAGGAAGCTACACGAACAACCATATAGATATACTGACGCATCTATCATTATAAGTACTAACATTTATGTCAAGCTCTGTATTCCTTCGCAATCAGGATCCTTCCGTGTCCAAGAAACGCCAGGTCACTTCGCATTAGAACTAACACGCAATAAAGTACAGCATTACAACCGTTTCCACACCACAATACGCTCTTGCCCAACGTGCGACTCTAGGCTATTCTCCGGAACCTTATCCACGATCTTCTCCCATCCATCACCCAAAGGCTGCAAATAGTGTTCCGGGCGTAAGAAGAATGGAGGACCCGTTGTGGTGTGAGGGATAATTGGGTAGACAATGGTGACCAAGTACCCCCCAGGCTTAATGAGTGAGCGGACTTTCTGTCCCCATTCGTTTCGTCGGGAGGGTTGGATCGCTACGAAGAATCTGAGAGTGAGGGTGAGTGCTGGTATTCATAGGCAACCAGTGACGACTTACGTGAAGTCGTAGATCAGATCGAAACGCTCCTCGGCTGAAACCTCATATGTGAAGAAGTCGCCTTCGAGAAACGTTACTTTCCCTAGAGAGAGCGGAGGTAGCGAGGCCAAGTAACTAAGCATAACGTGTGTGAGCACATTTTCCCCAAAGTTTCAATGGATCCTTAGGCCTTAAGACTCACTCCTTCCCAGCTTGTATACCAGTAGCGGAAATATCCATCGCCAGGGTGTCATTCCCCAGTATTGACGCTATCGCCACTGCGTCATATCCCTGTTGACCAACAATCAACTCAGCAGAATGCCCACAACTGGCCGAAGGCAGGAGCTAAGATGGTCAAGGAGGCCACTCACTCGACCGCATCCAGGAACCAACGCCCTTCCTCCATCCTTGACGAACGGTACCTCTCCCGACGTCAATAGGTCTCTCAGAGGTGGTTGAATCTCTCCAAAATCCCATAGATAAGACATATCTGCTTTCCTAGCCCCGAGCTTCAGTATGTGGGGTATCTACGCATCCAATAGCTTGGCAGGATACATACCAAGCAGTTTCCCATCCTTCATTTGGGTTATCTGTCAAGATACTCTGTAACTTGACCCTTGCTGGAGGTGGCTGAGAGACAGAAGGTGCTCGTGGTGCTTCGCTTCCGTTTGCCATTGTGAACTAATCTAGAGCGTTGGCGTGGGGTTTGGATCTGGAGTGCTTCGACCCTTACAACCCCAGATCCACCTTTATACCCTACACGCACCCTCGAGATCAGACCCACATACGAGCTATAACTGCATATGTATCACGATCATGTCGGAGCCCTCGAGCTTGGTAAGTCGACACGGGGACACTAGCGAGAGGGAAGCCCGACGCGCTCGTTCTCATCGCATCTTCTCCCTTGTCCCTTGCCTCCGCCCCTTTCTAATATAACAGACAGGGGTACAACCCATCCAGGGGTCGGGCCTGAGGCCTTACAAGTGACTCACTCACGCTCGCAAGACGTGGTCCGTCCGATACCATTGGCATACTCCTCTCATCCATCGGCAATCAAAGCTACACTACTTGCCTCATAGACTGCGCGCTCATGTTTGAGAGGTAATAAATAGCAAACAACAATGTGTCACATACAACTAGTATATGTAGTTATTACTGTACAAAGGCAGAGGTTCTTGACGAGAGTCTACTGGGAATGGCGATTGTTGCGCCAGGCGAAGTCCAACATTTCTTTGACGGCCGAATGGGAAACGTCATGTAAAAGCATTAGCCAGGGTCGACTGAATAGATGGGTATGGTCATGAGGATGAGACTACGAGCGTTGCCATGCGAAGGGCGCAAACTTGCCTTATTTCTGCTTCTGACCGCTGATACCTGGTTGGTGTTGCCGGAAACTTGGACATAAGTTGGTGAGGTACTGGCATCGGCATCGGCATTGGAAAGGGAGGACGAAACGCGACGACTCGTAGGTGGAGACAGACTAGGCGATCCCTCTCTGGTTGGGATGGAGGAAGTCGAGCTCTCTTCGCTGCCTAGATTTCCCAGGTTGATATCATCGTCGTCGTGAAGGGGAGATGCTGGAAGTGAGCAGCGTCGGCTGAGAGGCAAGGGATCGCAGAGGGGCCACTCACGAGACGATGTCAAGTGTCTATATCGTCGGAAACACCACACGAGCACAAAAATCACGACAATGAACACAACTCCGGATACCGAGGCCCCAGCAATGGCGCTGGCATCTCCATTCGATGGTGACGTAGCGCCGGCAACGGAGGTGGGTGTATCATGAAGCAGTGTCGCTGTTGACAGATTTGGATGACCAGGAATTGAAGGCGAAGGGAGTGATTCCACGGTCCCAGAGGAGATGGGGTTTGCCGTTCCAACTTGGAAGTAATCTAGCCAGATACTACCCCCAGCGCACGTCCCAACAAGCGCATGTGTCCCATTGGTAAGACCATCCACGCTAAAGAACAATTGGTCACCTTGTGTGATAGTACTATTCTGTTGGATATATGTGCTTGAGAATGATCCATCGATAGCGTAGTATGAATGTTGGATGTTCTGGGCCACAGGGTTCGTTGTGCCAAAAACCTTGATTGAGGTCCCTACATTGAGGATATTGCGATTGAGCGATGACAAGTTGCCCGCTGAAGTTGAATGTTGACGTACCAGTGAAGGTCAAGGAGAAGTAAGCCCCAGTCGTATTAGTGAAATGGGCTGTATGGTTGTGTTCGTTGCATGAGCCTTGCCTAACCCAGTTGGTAGTGTAGGCAACAGAAGCATCTGTATCGTCTATTTCATGAATTGTTTGTGGGTCGTTGGGCATTGGGATTGAATAGAATTGCACTTGAATTGTGTGTTTTATAATCATTCATCAGGGAGATAAAGAGGACCCAAACCACCAAAACATGTAAAGGCAACGTGGATGAAGCCGCTCAAGTGTGATATCATCGGAGGCAGCGCTGGTGAGACGGTTGGTAGACACACGTCCGTGGACTCACCTCCCAAAGATGAGTTGGGAAAAAGCACATAGTGAGTTAACGTTCATACTAGCGACTCACCATGAGTTCATCGGCTTTTATCAATGCATCATGCGTCAGTCGAAAGTAGTATAAGTTCAGAAGAACATAGTGAGCTAACGCTCAGATAGGTAGATCAGCGCAACTCGCTAATGTGATGATCGCAATCATGTATGTTGATGAGAGAATGCATTTGAGCCAATGAAGATGACATCATGGCTTGTCTTGTGAGCAGCGAAGCATGACGCCGACGGGTGTAGACAGGGTGATCAATGTGCGGCTTGTATTTCTGTGGCAGAGACCTGAGTCCGCGATCGTTCCATGGACAAAAGACTGGCTGGCGTGTACAAGGTCCAGATTTAGCCTTGCGCCTATCGCTTGGTATCGCGACGTCCTGATCTCGGCCACAAGGACATAATATTTGCGCCTGTGATCAGCTGTGCAATTTGAGCGAAAGTCGAGCGATGATATGACGGATACATCTGTAGTTTCGGAGTGAACGAAATCAAAGATTGAGGTATCGGCAACAGGTAAGACTCGAAAGTAATTGTGTAAATTCAACGCTAATAAGCCCTGCGTAAGAGTGATATGAGAGACGCGATCAAGAATAAGTAGCATGAGGATAATGTGGCTTACGAGATGGCATTGAAGAGGATACTGTGTTTTTAAAGCTCGTGTAGATAAATACAACCGACCACCAAAGATAACGCTTGAGACGGGATGAGCATCCCGGACAAGCCAAAGCCAAAGCCACAACGTCCAACATTAAAAAAAACCCTCATGAATCAAGTAAATCGTAACGCGTAACTTCTTAACCACCATACGCAGGTGGAGGTTGATCCTCCCCAGCTGCCGAATCGCTCCGAGCATACGAGGGATTGGACTGATGTTGTTGCTGCGTAGGCGTATGCGTAAGGTGAACCGCCCCCTTCGACCCATACCCAGATCCAGTCGTACTCCCCGCCACCGGTGTCGACGCCAACGCCGAAAACGGTTGGACCTGCGTCTGCAGGCTACTAGCACCCAGCACAGACGGCGCACCCAGGTTGTTATACGATGTCGACAAGCTGCTCGTATCAAACGACTGTCGCGACTCGAGGAATGGCTGAGGACGTGCGTGGTGCATTTCGTTGTCGGTTAGTGGTGTGAACACCGAGACGGATGCAGCAGCGTCTGGTGGGTAATTCGAGGTCGAATTTGATCTGAGATGCGACTGCGCAAAGGTTGTCTGCGGGCCTGCGTAGTCCATATCTCCACGAGGATCTGTGGGGGATCATTGAACTGAGCGCGACGTTGGACTAAAATACCACTTACCTGTCGAAGTCGATCGCTTCCTTCGGAACCACCAGAGTAGACCAGCGAGCAGTAAAAGGAATGCTACACCTCCAACAACACCTCCGACAATTGCCCCAACATTTGTAGATGATCCCGAGGATGAACCGGCACTGTCAGAGCGCGCTGGCGAAGACTCAGTCGCAGAAGGTGTTGTTGACGTAGATGAGGATGTAATTGTGGGTTGAGGTGGCGATCTAACAGCCAGGAAATCCAAGAAATATCGACTGCCTTCATCGAGGACGGTCACTTGGAGGGTATGTTCCAAGTTGGGGAGAGTAGGTGATTGATAGAAGAGTTGTTGATAGAGGATGCCGCCAGTTCGTGGCCCAGAGAATCGAACGGGATTCGTTCCATCCAGTACGTATGATGAATTCGGAGGGCCGTTAGGTCCTAGGCCGTCAACTGTCCCGAAGACGGATATGGTTGTCCCTTGAGATTTGGAGTATTAGAAACACAAGTCTCTCGAATGGAAATGGAGGGGAAGAACATACCAACGAAGGTAAACGTAAAAAACGAACCGCAGTCTCAGCAAACGTCGTCGTGCTGTTAAACTCTGCACCGATCCCGTGTCGTGACCATCCAGTGGAAAATTGGACACGAGGATTGCTGTCGTCGATTAAGAAGGTATCCGGAGAGTTATTCGACGACATTCAATCGATCGTCCACGCCGACGCTTGAGGGAGATGTGGGAGAAGGGGGTGTTGTGAACGAAATGGGAGTTGTGGACAAGCGTCACAGGCCTAGGGCGACGACCCTGGAGAAAGTTGTTTCAATGGGCCAGAAGTAGGTGACCCTGAGGCATATTGACGCGCAGAACTAGGAGGTGGGCATAAGGGGGGTTGCCAATCATGATACTGACAATCAGGATGTTGGTGAGTAACTCAGAAGAAGAAAAAACGTTGATATCAGAACCATGCGAACGTGAAAACGAACGAAATACCAAAATCAAATCCGAAAACCTAGTGCAGAGAAGTGCGATGATAGTGGCTGAGGAGAAGAATTTTACGACAATGGATACAAATGAAGGGCAGTGAAAGAAAGGTAGGATCGACAAAGAACACGAAACAAACGAAAGTGTGGCAGATGACGTCNAAAACTCTAATTTTAAGATTCTCTAACTGGAGTAAGCAGGAGGCGGTTCATTGACATCAACATCAACACCAACAGAATCTGAAGCAGAAGGGGAAATCAAAGATGGTCGTTGCGGGCGGGTGGGGCGAACCCCACTTTTCAAGTAACGAGTTGTGACTGCGCGGGACGATGGCTGGGCGCTGGCGCTCGTCTGCATCGGTGAGGACGGAATCGTCAAGGCGTGGACTGGATGTTGAGAACCTTTCATATTGAGGGCGGAAGGGGGATCAGTGGGTGGCTGGTTACGCGTTATGAGTTCTGATGTGACTTCTGAAGTGGGAGGGGACGAGCGCGTATCAAGTCGTCCGTTGGATGAATGTGGAGTGTTCCCAACAAGACGGTCATTTCTTTCGACATCAAGGGGAGGCCGGAGCGGCGCGACAGCATATTGCAAGCCTTCTGGTCAAAAACATTAAAAAGGACCACTTGGTGAGCGCTCGCGAGCATCAACATCGTGTCAAGGACGTACCTGTCGAACGAGACCACCTCCGAGAAAGGCAAAGGAGCACCAAGAGGAGGAGGATAAACCCCACACCGCCGACAACACCACCAACAATCGCACCCACATTATTGTGCGGGGTCATGCCCGCCGTATCATCACTCGGATCCGGAAGAGTTGATGCGCTCGGAGCCACAACAAGAGTCGAGGTCGACGACATCACTCGACTCGGAGTCGTACTTGATGTCGACCTCGGGGATGCCATCCTGACAACCAGAAAGTCAAAGAAATACCGACTCCCCTCATCAGCAACCGCGACAACCAACACATGCGACGAGTTCTCAAGTACAGGTGACTCATAGAAGAGCTGCTGGTAGAGCACACTACTCGTATTTCTTGCGGTGAACCGGAAGGGCGGTGTATCATCCAGTGTATATGTCGGGTTAGCTCGCGCACCGAGACTGTCGATCGTTCCGAAAACGTTGATGGAGACACCTACGCAGGTACATGAAGAAAAGATGAGTGAGTGCAGGAAATGATAGATGATTAATGAACGTGTACTTCCAGGAAAGAGAGAGAGACGTACCAGTGAATGAAAAAGTCCAAGACGCACCAGCCGTCGTAGCAAACCTCGTGGTACCATTAAACTCTTCATTGACACCTTCATCCGACCAACCAGCGGAATACTGAATCTGTGGATCCCTGTCGTCCACCATATAGGTGTCTGCACCTGGGAGGCCGTTCGACGACATCCTGGAGTTTGATGGATCGCTAGAATCAAATGAAGCAATGAAATCTGAGGATAAAAGGGGGAAGGGGGGGAGAGGGCATTCAAAATATTCGTGGAGGTAAAATCCATCGACTTTGAGCTATTCTTGTCAAGGGCGGCTGGGTAGCATTTCGGATTCGCTACGCTCCCACATACGTTCGTTGCATCGCCTCGAATTGGTTATGTTGCGAAAAGCCACATCACGAGAAGCAAAACCCGTAGCACATAAACTAGGCGGCAGAAACCACCAACGCTATAATTAGATTCATATTTGATATGTTTCCTGCAACGAACTTGCCGTAAGCGATATCAAAAACAAAACAAAGAGTATGTGGAAATCGAACGCTTCTAAAAACCAGCCGACTTCCTGATCGAATTGAGGAGGATACTGTCTCTATCACCCCCAGCTTCCCACATCGAGAATCCCGCCAATCCCTTGTCTTTGATGAAGCTCCCCTTTGCCGTGAAAGATGGCGCGTCGTCAAAGGAGATCATCACTTGTTTTTGCTTGTCGTATACGTACGCCTAAATGATACTCGCATCAGCAAATACCATAATTTTGGTTGGATAGAAGGACTCACCGTCTGGCTACAACTGTCGAACCGATAGGGAGCCCCCGCCTTAGGCGATCCATCCGACTTCAACAACCCCGCATCAATAATCGCCCAAAAGTTATAATTCCCCCCCAGGCCCAGCAACATTTCCACAGACATCGACACCAGTGGGATCATCCCATGCGTCTCCTGGCTTCGTTCCTTCATACGCCGCATACGTCTTAACCTGACCATTCGCAGTCAACGCGTCCTTGGGCGCGACGCTAAACGAATGCCCATACGAAGCGACACCGAGCATAATCTTCGACGGAGGAAACCCCGCGCTCGTCCATGCAGCCAACGCCGTCTCCGCGGAACCTTGTTGATTCTCCGGTGCCGCGCAGGAATCACGTAGTGGCGCATTGGGTCCGACGGTGGCAGACCACGTCCCCCAGATATCGTAGTTCATAATGGCGATGTAGTCGAGGACTTTGCTGAAGCCTGAGACGTCTGGAGTGAAGGGTGTGATGGCGACCGCGGCGGTAAGGATGAGGGATTTCGCGAATGGGTCCCTGCGAAGTTCTTGCAGGAATTTGAGGAAGTTGGAGGGATCGTTCGAGGAAATGGTGTTGCAGCCGATTCCTTGTCTACCTGGGTATTCCCAGCTGTGTGAACGAACGATGATGTCAGAGGGATATCAAGTGTGCGTAGGCTGGACGTACTCAAAGTCAATAGCACCTAGTTTGTATTGTTTCGCAAAGTCGACCACGGTTTTGACAAATTTAGTTCTGTTCTGTGCTGAACCAACCGAAGTCGAGAAGAACCTCGAGCCAGTCCATCCGCCGATAGAAACTGAAGGAACCACACTCTATCACACCCGTTCTATCAGCACGAAATGGACGGACGGAGCTGATAGATACCTACATTAGCCTTGGCCATACTGACGAAATCGGGCAACACGGAGGGATTTGACATTGTCAAGTTCAGAGAACCATCTGGTGCGGTTTCACTAGATGTATGCTTCAATCAGCGAACGCAAGTGAAAACAAAGAAGTGAGGATCACTCACGCAAAAGCAAACGTCGCCATGGTGTATTTCTTCCAAGGCACAGATTTGAGCGGAAACACATCTTTATGCCATCCAGCATACCACGTCGACGCCACTAGCTTTGGCGATTTGGCTCCGAGCCCGAGTTCGAGCGTGATGTTGATATTGCTGCCCAGAGGCTCGCCAAGGACGCAGGTGAGCAGGAGACTCCGAAGGGCAAGAATGCCGCTGGAGAAGTAGAATGCGCGCATACAGCCGGGTTGTGTTGGGGCACAGAAGGAGGGCAGAGACGCAATCTCATCCCTTTTATACACCACGAAGTCTTCTAGAAGTCCACTAACATCGGGGAATCATGATGCGAGGGCTTCGATGGACCGATCAAGGGTGGCCGTTGTTCGTCACGGCGCGCATCGTTGAGCGTTCCACAGGGTCAATCCTCGCCGGTGTCTCATATCTGTCCACTCGTAGCCAACAAGAGGACATGGAAGACGGATGTAACCAAGCCTAGTCGAAGCCGTCGCGCGTCGCGATGCCCTCATTCTGGACTTGAGAGAGCCGGTGGATCACTTGAGAGATCAGCCCATGAGGCATTGGGCATCGGGCCAAGGCGTTGCTATTATAATCCTGATCTCCATGTGTTCGCCGAAGTCTTTTGACGAGAAGAAGTTGATGGTAGCCGGGAAGGACAACTTGAAGGGGTTAGCATACATCACGAGATGATATTATCCATTTGTCCTCGATGCGTCCACCCTGTACTGTCAAGATGCCGTCGATGCAAGCATGTCTGTGCGAATCAGAATGTATGCCAAAGCGCTTCAATCGGAACTCACGAGCTGTTCGCCGTGCTCATCCAAAAACCCCAGGTATCCTAGCATGCCCCGATAGTAAGAAGAAAGAAAGACAGCATTTAGAAGTAATGCGCGCGCACGCAAGCCAGAAACTGCCGAGACCAACGTCCTGACCTTGGTCTCTACCAACTTGCCAAATTCATACGCGTCCTCTATGCGTCGTCATTTAGAGGAATGGGGGATTCCATTCAGCCTCTGGGTATTCACAGCGTCCGAGTCGCGACAAGCGGGTCATGAACGAGATCTGCGGGTGCACTTCGTCCAGAGATGAGACGATCGTTGTGGTTGGGGACAAGAAGCGAAATCGCCGTTGCCAAGCCAAACGCGTACTATTCTTATCTTATCTTATCGTCAAACCGCTTTGCTCAGGGGCTTGATCTTGGGCCTCATCGACACATTTACTTCCTCGTTCGATTTCAAAATGTGCAGTGTAAATGTATGCTTCAATGAATGTGGACGACTGACGATCATTGTTAGGGAGTGGAAAGCACGTTTAGATACTCTATACTTTATTTCATATGTTTCCTGCAACGAATTGGCGGGAAGGGGCCATTCTCAAGACAAGATCAAGAGTACATGAGCATTTAGAAACCAGCCGACTTGCGTATTGAATCAAGAAGAACGCTGTCTCTACTATCCCCCGCCGCTTCCCATACCGCAAAGCCCGCCAATGCCCTCTCCTTGATGAACGTCCCCTTCGCCGCGAAAGACGGTGGGTCGTCAAACGAGATCATCACCTCTTTTTGCTTGTCATATACATAGGCCTGTAAACGGCCCCAAAGCATTCCAGTGAGCCTATGTAAGAACAATATAGCAAACAATGAAGTCATACTCACCGTCTGACTACAATTATCAAACCGATAGGGCACCACATCCTGAGGCGACCCATCCGCTTTCAACAGCCCAGCATCAATGATCGCCCAGAAATTATAAGTCCCTCCTGGCCCAGCATAATTTCCACAAACATCAAATCCACCCGGACCCTCCCAAGGATCTCCCTGCTTCGTCCCATTGTACTTTGGATACACTTCAACGTCCCCTGTGGCCGTCAACGCATCCTCAGGCGAAACACTGAATGAATGACCATACGAAGCGACCCCAAGCATGATCTGCTCCGCAGGGAACCCCGCGTTCACCCACGACGCTAAAGCGGACTCTGCAGAGCCGTGTTGGTTTTGCGGTGCAGCGCAGGAATCGCGAAGCGGTGCGTTGGGTCCGATGGTCGCTGAAGACATCCACCATACATCGTAGTTCATTATCGCGATGTAATCAAGCACCTCGCTGAACGCGGAGACGTCTGAGGCGAAGGGTGTGATGGAAACTGCAGCGGTGAGAATGAGGGACCTCCCGAATGCATCCTCTCGAAGTTCTTGGAGGAATTCCAAGAAGTTCGAAGTGTCGTCGGGTGAGACTACGTTGCAGCCGATTCCTTGTCTTCCTGGGAATTCCCAACTTTAAGATTGGGAATGTACATTAGGGAGATGGCACCTGACTGCGATGAATGGGAGGGTACGTACTCGAAATCAATGCCACCCAAGTCATACTTTTTCACAAAGTCGACCACAGTTTTGACAAATCGCGTTCGGTTCTGGGCTGAGCCAACAGACGTTGAAAAGAACCGAGAGCCAGTCCACCCGCCTATAGAAACCAAAGGGAGTACATCCTGTATAGTCACACCAAGTGCATGAGCACGAAACAAATGAATGAGTCTAGTAGATACTCACGTTGGCCTTTGCCATGCTGACGAATTCAGGCAAGACAGATGGGTTTGACATGGAGAGGTCCAGCGAACCATCCTGTGCGGTCTCTCTATGAATGGACATACTCAACAATCAGCAAATGCAGATACTCAACTGGAAATGAAGATGTCTCACGCGAAAGCGTACGTAGCCATGGTGTATTTCTCCCAAGGCATGGAATCAAGAGGGAACACATCTGCGTGCCATCCAGCATACCATGTTGCAGCTATCAACTTCGACTTGGACGACGCGACTCCGGGGCTTGGCGTGATCATGCTCTTTGTGTTTTCCGAAGCCTCACCGAAAACGGAGCTGAACAAGAGGATTTGAATGGCAAAAATGCCGGGGGAGAAGCAGAATGCACGCATCTAGTGAGTTACACTGGGGCACAAAGGGTAGATGTGTAGCTTTTATATGAGGCGAGTCTTCTGAGTCTTCTGGAAGTCATGGAGGCTTCGATTGTTCATCGATGCAAGGTGGGTGTTGTTACAGTGCGCATCTTCCAGCGCTCCAGAAGCTACCACCTTTCCAGAAGCCAACCCCGCATCTGTTGAGTCGTAGCCAAGACTTCAGGTACATAACATCGAAGGCGGATGTTACCAAGTGTAGAGTAATCGGATGCGTCACGAGTCACGATGATGTCAATTAGCATTTTGGAGACTTGAATCTGGTGGATTGCTGTAAAAACCAGCACACGAGCGACGAAGCCTATGGGGCATCAATGCATCACCGGTGACTCACCATCTCTACATGATTCAGCTCCCATTTTCAAAATCAAGGAAACCACCATGTACAAGTGGACCAACTCCCCGTCCCCCCAAATCCGGTCTAACTGTTCTGGCCCAACGAGCCTGGCGTTATACGCATATCATGTCCGACTCAAACCGGGCATGGGAGAGTAAGTACTGGACGTTTCAGAGCTAATGGAGGTCTGCAAATTGTCGTTTTCGGCGTCGCTTCAAGTCTCTCTTCGAGCCTTGCAGCTAAGTTCGAGTCGACCGCCATATCCTCCTGGTCAGTGGTGGTTCGACGTTTCAAGTTGAAGTCGAAAACGGTGACGTCATCAGCTACCCATGCACTTTATCTTGTCTTCTTATCTTATCTTATCAGCTTGGTTGGCACAAATCGGCAGCCAACATACTATGGTTGAGTGGTAGGTGCCCTTAGTGCGTAATCGCCCGAAAAACATACCTTCCCCCCAATTTCTTGCCACAAAAAATTAATCGTAGCCTCCGATAATGTCTCCCTTCGCCCTCCAGCTTTTATAATGGGCGTACGTTAGCTGGACGTTGAGTTGACTTTCGAGGAAGGTGTCACGGTGGCCGAGCAGCCGGTGCAGAGAGTGAAAGAAATTAGGGGTTTTCGCAGACATTCTGCTAGCGTGGGAGGATGGCTTCCAAAATTTGATATGACATTGTGTGACATTACGCACTAAGGGCACCTTACGCACTACCACTCAACCATAGTATGTGACGACTGGGTATCGCTAAAACAACGATAAACTAGGCCCCACACGCAAATCAAACGTTTCTAAAACCAGCAGACTTTCGGATCGAATTGAGGAGGATACTATCTTTATCACCTCCCGCTTCCCACATCGAAAAGCCCGCCAAACCCTTGTCCTTGATGAATTTCCCTTTTGCCGAGAAAGATGGCGCATCGTCAAAGGAAATCATGACTTGCTTTCGCTTGTCATATACATAAGCCTTGCAAGCAATGCCATAGAATCCCGGTGAGCTCATAGAAATAGTGGAATAACACATATTAACAACTCACCGTCTGACTACAACGGTCAAATCGATAGGGAACTCCCGCCTTAGGCGACCCATCAGACTTCAACAGCCCAGCATCAATGACCCCCCAGAAGTTATAATTCCCGCCGGGCCCAGCAGAATTTCCACAGACATCGACACCCGCGGGATCGTCCCATGCGTCTCCTGGCTTCGTCCCTTCATACGCCGCATACGGTTTAAGTTGACCATTCGATGTCAACGCGTCCTTGGGTGTAACACTGAACGAATGCCCATATGCAGGGACACCAAGCATGAGCTTCCCGGCAGGAAACCCCGCGCTCGTCCAGGCGTCCAAAGCAAACTCCGCGGAACCCTGTTGATTCTCCGGCGCTGCGCAGGAATCGCGAAGTGGCGCGTTCGGTCCTACTGTTGCGGACCAGGTTCCCCAGATATCGTAGTTCATGATAATGATGTAGTCGAGTACGTTACTAAAGCCCGAGACGTCCTCGGTGAAGGGTGAGATTGCCACCGCGGCGGTGAGGATGAGGGATTTGCCGAATGGGTCCTTTCGTAGTTCTTGCAGGAATTTCAAAAAGTTCGAGGGGTCATAGGAGGATACGGTGTTGCAGCCGATTCCTTCCCCTGCTGGATATTCCCAGCTGTGAGCGACAGAAGGAAGTTAAGCCAAACAAGTAATGATTGACACGGGGATAGAACTGTAATACGTACTCAAAATCAACAGCGCCGAGCTTGTATTGTTTCGCAAAGTCCACCACGGTTTTGACAAACTTTGTGCGGTTTTGTGCTGTGCGGACGGAAGTCGAAAAGAACCTAGAGCCAGTCCAACCGCCTATAGAAATGGAGGGAACTACGCCCTATAACAAGAATACTAGTCATGAACACCAAGCGAGCAAATGAAGCTAATAGGTACTGACATTAGCCTTTGCCATGCTGACAAACTCGGGCAACACAGAGGGGTTCGACGCGGACAAGTCCAGCGAACCATTAGCCGTGGTCTCACTATAAGCAGACTCCAATCAGTAGATGTAAGTCTAAGTAACGCAGTGACGCTCGCTCACGCGAAAGCAAATGATGCCAAGGTATATTTCTTCCAAGGCACGGACTTGAGGGGGAAGACATCGTTGCGCCATCCAGCATACCAAGTCGAAGCTACGAGCTTTGGCGATTTGATTCCGAGCCCGAGTTTGTTGTTGCCTTGGACCTCGCCGAGAACGAAGGTGAGTAAAAGAGTGTGGAGGGCGATTACGCCAAGAGAGAGAGGGAATGTGCGCATTGGTCACTAGATGTGCAATTCAGGGAGCATCGTGTCTCCCTTTTATACGCCGAGAGTCTTTTGTTGAATGTTCACGAACATAAAGGAATCATGATGCATAGACTGCAACGATCAAGGGTGAGTGCCGCAACGTTCAGCGTTGCTCGTAGCCCTAGGACATGGGAGAAGGATGTAGCTAAAAATAGTCCGCAGCCAAATCCGTCGCGCGATGGCTTCACTTTGACCTTGGAAGAAACAAGACTCGGAAGAGGATCTGGTGAATCACTTGGGGGACATCGAGGCAACGCATTGGTATTATGATACTGAAGTCGATGTGTATGCAAAAGAAATTTGACCAAAAGAAGTTCATGGTGACCGTGGCAAGACGACTTGAAGTAGTTAGCCAGCATCGCAATCCCTCGATGGAGCCACCCTGTACAGTTTTAGGCCTATAGGGCGAGTCAGCATTCTCAATACAGGCTGATCCTTGTGAGGACGTACTGTTACTAGCATGACCCTCGACTCGATTGGGGGATTTTTGTCCAGGCCGGTCAGTGATAGCCTCGTTGCCAGCTAGCTATGAATCTGAGCAAGCTATGATCTTTGAGCTTGTCGAAATAGGAAACCATCGATGTCGCCTCTTTTGACACCTTCATAAAAGGAGCAGTCACAGGCCCAGGTCCACGACGCGTTGATTCTGACAGTGATGGCACTAGAAATTCTCGAAAGCCTCCCTGTATACAAGGGCTTCAAGCCGAATCGGTCCCTAATAAAGCGCGTTGTATTGAATCTGCAGTAGTCAACCGAGGCGGTTCAGGAGATCCAATAGATCAGATAGTTGAGTGGTGAAGTAGTACAAGTGCCTCCGGAACCGTATGGAGAGTCTTTGGAGGGGTACGAGCAGAAGCAAAGCAGGAAGAGTGAAAGCTCGCTTGTTCATGTACGGGGATCACCGAATTTTCTCAAGCGCCCGAGTTTAGCCTCCGCGGCAACTTGTCACTTGAGGATCAATCAAGACACAGTGTGGCACTGAACAGAATCGCGGACTGTCCGAGCGCTCCAGATGCGGCGGGCGTCCACTGGTGTACATACTCTATACCGATCCTGGTGTGTCTCGGAGGCTCTTCAATGTAACCCTCACGCTCGGTTGAATCCACATTGGATCTTCGAACACGCAGCGACGCGGGTCGGGGTCCACTGGCAAGCGTTCACTAGCCTGTACATGTCGACGGGTATATACAATGCCAGCCTGATCGAACATCTAAATACTTACTTAAACACCTCGATTGGACCATCGAGCGTAAGCAGAGACGAAAAGTAACCTGACTATCATTGCGAGCTATGCGGGCATCGGTACATCCTAGGATTGGTAAAAGCCATAGCATTGTCCTTGGTTGATGCATTTGATCATCTCCTGCGCGACTCCCAAACCCTCTGTATAAGCCCCGTGTAGAAAGCCTAGAGTAGATATGCATCGAATTGTGTGAGTCACGCAGTCACTCAACCACACTCAACTCCGAGATGAGAAGAGAGGTGATCACACACCATAGTACTTTGAACTGGTCGCCTCACCAGCAAACCAAAGCCTCTCGCCTACATTCGCTCTCAGATTGTCTTGATGCTCCTTCGTGAATAACGGTGGCCAATTCGAAAACGACCCTCGATACAAAGGGTCAGAATGCCAGCGCGGAAAGAAAAAGTCGATCGGCTCTGGGACGGAGATATTTGGAAACATAGAACGGAGAACACCCATCACTTCTGCTTGGACTTGGGTATTAGAGAGGGACTCGATGCGTTCGCTGTATTCACCCTAACGATGGTAATGAGAGGATATTTACGGCGGGATGACCAATAACTCACTGTAACCGTGACGAAGAGGATGCCAGAGTCAGGGAGAAACCCTTCAATATCAAGGCTCTGCCAAACGGGGTAGCGACCGCGCTCTTCATCAGCATAAAGTCCGAACTACCGAAGGGTAAAGTTCAATGAATAATCTTGCGATGCGAAGGCCAAAGAAACGGAACCAAGTTCAATGCTAACCTGAGTGTCAAACCAGAATTTTTGCTCGAAGCGGAGGAAGATCTTCGTGAACGTGGTCATTTTCATAAGGTGGATAGCTTCGTTCTTCCAGGCTAACAACCAAAAACCAGTCAGCAGTCTTCTCGCTCCAATGTAAAAGTTTAAGCGACGAACCTGGCAACCTTGGATGAAACCAAACGTCATTATTCTGCAAAACACCAAGGCTAAATGTGCAAAGAGCATCATCGCCATCGACCGTGGTGCCGTCTGCTAGAAGAACCCTGACTCCCCCATCCGAGTGCTCGATGCTCTTGACCGTGGTGCTCAGAGCCAACTGCCACGGCCGAAGAAACTCATCTGCTTCTGCGGAGATGATCGTCTTGAAGCCTCGTTGATAAACCGAAAGCTGATTCTCGTCAGAGAACTCAACAAAAGTATTGTTATGCGTCTATACAGCCAAATTTTACGAAGTTAGTTTACGAACGGTGAAAAACCATGATGATTACGGGGGAAGGGGTGACTGACTGAAGCGGTGGCTTGAAATGAGGTCTGCTCGGGCGTGTTCCCGAATTCCCAATCAAAGTTCCAATCTTGTTGGATTACAAGTGAGTTTCATCTTCCGAGCAAAGAAGCGATAACGACAATGAAACTTCGTACTTACACTCTGCCGTCCATTCTCGAGGCGTTCGCGGAGTCGAGTCCGAGAGGATGTAACCTTCCCTAGCATCAGGATGCGTTGAATTTTGTGAGGTGAGTTGACCTGGTAAAGGTGGATGAGTACGAAACCCAGTAGGCAACACGGAAGAGAGGAAAGCTTCGTACCTGCAAAGAGAGTAAACCTGTCAAAGTTTCCCGAGGCAGTGTTAACTACGTCGAGATAGTCAACAGCTCCGTCTGCGTCATACGTATCTACACCAGAAAAGAGATCAACGAGCCATATTTGCGAATTAATGACACCGAAGACACATACCAAGACTCGAATAATCACTATACATTGTTCGTACTTGATGCTTCTTTGCCAAGTCCCATATCGGATTCGACGGCCCACCAGACCCTCGCTGAGTTCCTTGGACCCAATTTGCACCAAGCTCAACGGTGTAATTGGCGCCATCCTTGCCACAAACGGTCCGGCTTCGAAGTCTCCCACCAATTTCATCTCTGGCTTCAATGATCAGGAAGTTATCCAGGCCACTTCGGTGTAATGTCCGAGCGGCGACGATTCCCGTGACTCCTCCGCCGAGAATGAGAACCCTTGGATTGGATTTCTGACTCGAATTGAAAGGGCGTGGAGAAGCGGGTCNGGGGGTATGTGTATGCCTGACACATGGAAAGGCTCAGAGAGATGGAGATGACTAGCAAGACGAGCATGAGGTGAATGGGGAGGAATTCGTGCCTAGGGCTCGAGTCTAGTCATTTAAGTGATTACTCCCTCCTTCCCCTGCGGAATATATGTGTGGAGTCTGTCCGATGCGAGTTGTTTCCATCGGAGGAGAAGATGCACCAGGAAGTACGATTTGATGAGCTGTGATTGAAATTTAGTTAAGGCAGAACATGTATAACAATCCATCGAGGAATATAATATATTAGACTTACGACGGCCAGTGAGGAAGCACCCCTTTTCTAGCAGTGAGAAACGCGTTCCAAATACAAGGAGATGCACGCGTCGCGCGACGTCGCATGTCATTCTTTTTTCGATATTCGCATTCTGCATTATATCGTATATGGCCAAATGTCATCTGAACACACCGGGGGCCCGAAGGGATTAATCAGTCTATGCAGCTTGGACACGACTGGAAAACAAACCTCTTTTCGTCCGAATGTACCGCGACAGTATTCATCCCTGTTGATCAAGGCGCAGATCGATGGAGAAGGATGTACGCGTAGCATACTGGGTGTTGTCGGATGACGTCGTTACAGATCATCGTGTGCGTAGGAAGATCACGTTTGAAAGGCTGTGAGCAGGGGCCATGTGATGATAGAGTTCAACGCAAATTTAATGATGGTCGAAGCAGGGCACTCGACCGCCGAACAACAATGCCTTCACGGGAGAAAGTAGCACAAATTGTGTCATTGGACTTTGAAGAAGATACTAGCAGGCGAAAAGCAGCAGCACTGGTTGGCACTAGCGGGCTCTTTGAACGTGATGTGTTCAATATCGCATACGCCAGCACAAGACAACGATGCTACTGGAATTGCGCGCTAAGCGGACGTCCGTACATCCTGGACTTGGTCAAAATGTTCAAGACCATTGCAGCGTCCTTGGCTAATACACCTTACCATCTCCTGTGCAACGCCCAATCCTTCTGTGTAAGCCCCATGCAAAAACCCTAGTCGACGGATGGCCGCGTTACACGCTTCTTCACGTCCGAGATGAAAGGGGAATCACACACCATAGTACTTGAAACTCGTCGCCTCACCAGCAAACCAAAGCCGTTCACCCACATTCGCTCTCAAATTGTCTTGATGCTCCTTAGTGAACGAAGACGGCCAATTCGAGTACGACCCTCGAAACAAAGGATTGGAATGCCAACGTGGAAAGAAAAAGTCAGTCGGCTCTGAGATGGTGATGTTGGGGAACATGGATCGTAGAACACCCATCACTTCAGATTGAACTTGGGCGTTAGGGAGACCTTCAGTCCGTTCGCTGTAGTCACCCTGAGTGTGTGATGAGAGTTTGGATTGGTTGACTGATATGTGACCTACCGTGACGGTCGCAAAGAGGATGCCAGATCCAGGAAGGAAGTCGTCGACATCAAGGCTCTGCCACACAGGGTAGCGACCTCGTTCTTTATCGGCATAAAGGCCGAACTACGAAAGTTTAAGTTTCATTGATTCTAGTAACATACAACGACGTTTACCTGAGTACCAAACCAGAACTTCTTCTGGAAGTGAAGGAATATCTTCGTATACGTGGTCATGGTCATCGACTGGATAGCTTCTTCTTTCCAGGCTAATGGGAAATGATATGACCTCAGTCCCAGCCAGAGTAAGCAACAACCCTTCTACGAGTGAACCGACCTGGTAAACTTGGTTTGAACACAACATCGTCATTTTGTAATACCCCTAGGCTAAACGTGCACAGAGCATAGTCGCCGTCAATTGTTGAACCATTGACGAGGTCAACCTTGACACCTGTAGCAGAATAGTGTACGTTCTTGACTGTTGCATTGAGCAAGAGCTGGGAGGGGCGAAGAAATCCGTCAGCCTCTGCTGTGATGATCGTCCTGAAACCTCTTTGATCGACCGCAAGCCTATTCTCGTCTGAAAATCCGCCTTGGGACGTGTCGAAGGTGAAATTGTTGTTCTGGTCAACAATGATAGGCACAATAAGTCAGTACTAAGATCAGTGGATGAGATGCGAAACACACCAACGCAGACGCGATCCAAGAACTTTCAGCAGGTGTAGCACCATACTCCCAATCAAAGTTCCAATCTAGTCCGTGATAGCTGAGTTTCCGTCGCGTCACGATCATGAAGGTGTGTCTACTGACATTCGGCTGCTCTCGCATGAGGAGTCTGAGGTTTCGATCCCGACAAAGCATACCCTGCACGAGCATTGAGGTCAATCAAATTTTGGTGGGTGCGCTGACCTAGACGCGTACTGTGTCAGTAGTTTCGTCTACCAGAAAGACAGAATAGCTTTACCGGCGCCGATTGCGAAGTTTCCTAGGGCACCTGTGGCAGAGTTGACAACGTCGACATAATCCACAGCACCAGTGTCGTCATAGGTAGCTGGTCAAATGTGTGAATCAGCTACACGCGTCAGACCCAAATCGTATCACATACTGATGCTCGAGTAATCGTTAAACACCGTTCTTACATGGTGCTTCTTCGCCAACTCCCAGATGGGGTTGGATGGTCCGTTGCCCTCCTGGGTTCCTTGGACCCAATTCGCGCCGAGCTCGATGGTAGTGTTACCGCCAAACGTCCGGCTCTGAAGTCTTCCACCAATCTCATCTCTCCCTTCGATGATTAGGAAGTTGTTCAGACCGCGCTGATGCAGCGTACGCGCAGCTATGATGCCCGTGACACCTCCACCAAGGATAAGAACTCTCGAGTTGTTGGGATTTGAAGAGGGTCGAGGATTTGGTTGAGTACCTTGCGGTACAGCGAAGACCTGGAGGCTCAAAGAGAGGAAAAGGGCCAACCAGGTATGCATGTCGGGGAAGAAAATAGCGGAAGGGCCCGAGTAAAGGTTCAACCTAGTCTGTGAGATGGCAGCTAATAGGCAGCTAATATTAGAGGCGATAAAGCAACATGTGCTGGGCAAATTTGGTCCAGTCCATGTGGCAGACCGCGTTGGAAGAAGCTCCTTGACACTCGGATGAGAAATGATTGATGATGGCGCAGACGACGGAAGCCGATAAGTATGATCACAGATTACGCGAATGCATGGCTGGTCCACCAGGCAGCTCAGTGATGCATGGTCACCAATACCTTGATATACACGGTGAGAATTATCAAACGTTGCCTCTGACGCACCTTCCGTGTTTCTCCAAGGTAAACCGTCTTTCAAAGTTTCGAGCAAAGCTGGATTATTGCAAGTCAAACGTAATAGCAAGTCAAAAAGCGTTGTTGCTTTGCTGTAAACGTGTTACGTCTACCATACTCCTGCTATCCACTCTTCGCAAGGAAAGCTTCATATTGCTTGGGAGTGAACGTCTTCTGCGGGAAGGAGTGGGGATGAGCAAGCCGGGAAACCACGTCAAGGCGACGTACCTGAGAAAAAGCGTGCATCTGCGCTATTTCATTCTTCAACAACTCGTTCACTAGTCCCTCATCAGCGATGATATCTGTTCCACTTCGATTTAAGCCGTACCCCAACGGTGCCTCGCAAGTGTCGTTTTGCCTTCGAAAGCCTAGAAAAGTCGAGAATCAATAAGCGAAACGGCATTTCTCAATTGCAGCAGTCACCTCGCTGACTAGGATGATAGCATAGTTCTCTCCGCAGCCGTTGGACTGGTCCTCTATTTCGAGGTGCGATACAGGGATGGCGTTGCGAATGACGGCCTCGAGGACGTTGGTGTCGACGGCCATGGCTGATGATCTGATAAGATACGTGGCCAAAACCAAGTATCTGATTAGATAAGTCGCATGGCTCCGTCTGAAGGCTGCGGTTTAGGGTCATGTGACGGTGTCTGCTTTGGAGGGCGCTCTGCTCTCGGCCCCTTTTTGTCCTTTCAGGGGCTTCGTCTTTTTGGCAATTTTCATGCAGAACCTGATCGTCGACGATCGCCTCCACGAATTTACTTCCTGGTTCAAGAATCGCGGTGGATACGTTCACCCTCATGTAGGCTTTAAGGCAGGTGAGCTGAACTGATGCACATCCCCCAATAAATATCTAATTTTACACATTTCCGATAGGCGAATGGGGCATCTCTGTGACCGCGTCTCAACCAATACACAAGGACATTAGTCTCATAACATGTCCATTCTCCCTCATAATAACACCAGAGATATCTAAAACGGCACTTTCCACGTTGTCAGTCGACACGTCTGCATGGACGGAGAAACAGTTAATCTGTGCATACCTCGTAATGCACTGGATCCTAGACGAGCCAAGGTATTTCATATCTTCATGAAAAAGATGCATAAACTTACTTGAGAGACTTGCGCTTTTAGATCCCCTCCCTTATTTCACAAGCCCTATCTCTCTGTAATGCCAAATCCAAATCAACTCCGGACGTCATTACACTTTTCTTCCGAAGAAATGGAGGCTCTCAAAGGGACGAATCTACATTCAGCCACGATCGACCGACAAAATTGCATGCAAACGGACTGGCTGCAGTGCCAATCTGCATTCCAGTCGGTCGAACCGGACTTGGCGGCGAAGCTCACTTGGTCAGTACTCACCATCGTTGATACTGTCCCCCGCAAGTCATTGATAACCTTTCAAAACATCAGGGACCACTACCTATCTGCCTCAACGTATCTCGCTTCGCGTGCCTTTCCATCTTCCATCCTCTCAGCCACCCCGACCTTAATCGCTTCCCCAACCTCGTATCCAGTCCTCCTACCAGGCATCGACTCCCTGAACCACGCACGGGGTCAACCCGTTACCTGGTTGGTATCCTATCCAAACAATAGCGGCGACGGCGATCTCCACGTCCAAAAATCACCTGATCCTACAATATCCCTGGTCCTTCACACAAGTGCCGAAACAGGGGACGAGCTATTCAATAACTACGGTCCCAAACCAAACTCAGAGCTTATCCTAGCTTACGGATTCACACTTCCCCAGAACCCCGACGATACGATCGTCTTAAAGATCGGGGGTCATGGTGATAAATGGGAAGTCGGTCGGGATGCAAGGGGATTCGAGGTTGTTTGGGACCAAGTTCTCAGCATCATGGTTCAGCAATCTCATCAGGACGATGAAGAATTCGACGGCGACGCATCGTTCGAAGACGAGCTCGATGCTGCCGACACGCTGTCTGAAATGCTGGGCACCCTTCTCGATCGACTTCCCAACAACGACAACGTTCGCTCAGAGAAAATCCGTCCTGAAGTAGCCGAGATGATACAACACTATGTCGAAGGTAACCAGTCCATACCCTATAACCCAAACCATTATATGACATAATAACCTGCAGGCCAACGAAGCATCCTCGAGTCCACAATAGAGTTCACCGAAAACAAGAAACGTAAAGCAATTGAGAAAGCAAGAGAACAAGGGGTCGAACTTGTATTTGACGATGAAGAGGAGTAGCCGTTCATTATAGAATCATTCATGAGAAGCCCGGAGGGAAAGAAAGAATCTAGACGTTGGGTTGGAGTTGGAGTTCGTAGATCCTGTTGGCGTTGTGGAAGAGCGCGTTCTGTATGATTTGTACGCCTTGTGCTTCTGTGATTTCACCGGCCTTGACGATGTCTGAAATAGCTGCATAGAGGGCTTGACGCGCTTGTATCGTGCCTAGGTAGTAAGATTCGGGAAACCAGTGGCCGTCCGCTATGGCAGCATTTCGATCAGCACAAATGGATCATGTGGTGGTGCCAGCAGTACTCACTTGACCACATTATCTTGTTCGTCGGACACAACTCCAGGATTTGTTGGATCAAGATCCGTTGCCCGGGTCCCGAAACGAACGGAAAGACCTGTAGACGATGCCCTCTGAACACTAACCACCGAGGATGAGAGAGCGAAAACTTTTCACCTCTCCAAAATCGAGGAACACGTTTGCGTAAACAGCAGTGAGATATCCCGCTTCACGGGTGAATGGGTACGATGCGTGTAGTAGGACGATGACAGCATCTGGATAGGCTCTGATGATGGGCTGCATCTTTGCCGGCGAGGCGTTGATTAAGGCCATATCGTTATCGCCCAAGCCGGTGTGAAATTGCACTAGTAATCAAGGTGAGAGAGATAGCAACGCGGAACGACGGGAGTGACTTACCCGGTTTACGATGCATGGTGGAAACCTCCAAAGCTGTTCGAACCACAAAATCGTTCAGAGCTTTGTGCGCCAGCCGTATACGCCCCTCATCCTTATACATCTTGAATATATCCAACAAAGAGAATTTCATGCTAGCGACGGGGGAGAATGTGGATACATCCAAGCCGGTTCGGTAGCACACGACCGATTTAAATCCAACGACGTTGGGATCGGAGGCGTACGCCGTCAGTCTTTGGGAGATTCTGGTCTTGAAAGCGTCGAGAATGGGTGTGACTTCAAGGTGATCGGTCGACAGGTGTGGTGTGATAACCTCTTTTAGGATCTCCTGCCAAAGTCAAATCCAAATTCAAAGTTAGATCTGAGGCACTTATATCATTAGACGAGAAAATAGACTCACTTCTGCGACGACTTCGATCCTGACCACTCGTTTGGTAGGGCAGGAAGTAAATCGATCATGCCAAGGATAGGGTTCTGAACGATCCGTCCCACCTAAACCATCGTCTATGAGAATACATTGGATACCTGTGGGCTTGAAGCATTTATCGCAGAGTTCTGTATAGTCCATCTGAGCTCTCGCAGCCTTCAATTCCTCCCAGCTCAGATCGTCTCCTTCAATTCCGTACAGAGCCTGTAGCTGGTGAGTGGCCCGTAGGCAGGCTACAGTGTGCACTGCATCGGGCGCGGCTTCATCCTGGGCCTCAGAGATAAGTGCCTCAAACGCGACGGAATTCCGCTGGGACTCTTGCAGCAATGGATGTGCATGGTTGTCAATCGCAGGGAAAGTGTGTGCAGCAGCGTAGAGATCAGGAAAATCAGCTCCGGCCATGACGAGAAAGGGAAGACCAAGGAAACCACGCCATTCCACCTAAAATTGGAGAACTTGCGGAGTTTGTGGCCCAGTTGCCTCAAAGGCATGTATTCGGTTGGGCGCGAAACAACAGGACTCTTGGGAGACGGAGCTATGGGACTTATCTAATCAGATACTTGGTTTTGGCCACGTATCTTATCAGATCATCAACCATGGCCGTCGACACCAACGTCCTCGAGGCCGTCATTCGCAACGCCATCCCCGTATCGCACCTCGAGATAGAAGACCAGTCCAACGGCTGCGGAGAGAACTATGCTATCATCCTAGTCAGCGAGGTGATTTCTGCAATTGAAAAATGCCGTTTCGTTTATTGAATCTCGATTTTTCTAGGCTTTCGAAGGCAAAACGACACTTGCGAGGCACCGTTGGGGTACGGCTTCAATCGAAGTGGAAAAGATATCATCGCTGATGGGGGACTAGTGAACGAGTTGTTGAAGAACGAAATAGCGCAGATGCACGCTTTTTCTCAGGTACGTCGCCTTGACGTGGTTTCCCGGCTTGCTCATCCCCACTCCTTCCCGCAGAAGACGTTCACTCCCAAGCAATATGAAGCTTTCCTTGCGAAGAGTGGATAGCAGGAGTATGGTAGACGTAACACGTTTACAGCAAAGCAACAACGCTTTTTGACTTGCTATCACGTTTGACTTGCAATAATCCAGCTTTGCTCGAAACTTTGAAAGACGGTTTACCTTGGAGAAACACGGAAGGTGCGTCAGAGGCAACGTTTGATAATTCTCACCGTGTATATCAAGGTATTGGTGACCATGCATCACTGAGCTGCCTGGTGGACCAGCCATGCATTCGCGTAATCTGTGATCATACTTATCGGCTTCCGTCGTCTGCGCCATCATCAATCATTTCTCATCCGAGTGTCAAGGAACTTCTTCCAACGCGGTCTGCCACATGGACTGGACCAAATTTGCCCAGCACATGTTGCTTTATCGCTTCTAATATTAGCTGCCTATTAGCTGCCATCTCACAGACTAGGTTGAACCTTTACTCGGGCCCTTCCGCTATTTTCTTCCCCGACATGCATACCTGGTTGGCCCTTTTCCTCTCTTTGAGCCTCCAGGTCTTCGCTGTACCGCAAGGTACTCAACCAAATCCTCGACCCTCTTCAAATCCCAACAACTCGAGAGTTCTTATCCTTGGTGGAGGTGTCACGGGCATCATAGCTGCGCGTACGCTGCATCAGCGCGGTCTGAACAACTTCCTAATCATCGAAGGGAGAGATGAGATTGGTGGAAGACTTCAGAGCCGGACGTTTGGCGGTAACACTACCATCGAGCTCGGCGCGAATTGGGTCCAAGGAACCCAGGAGGGCAACGGACCATCCAACCCCATCTGGGAGTTGGCGAAGAAGCACCATGTAAGAACGGTGTTTAACGATTACTCGAGCATCAGTATGTGATACGATTTGGGTTTGACGCGTGTAGCTGATTCACACACTTGACCAGCTACCTATGACGACACTAGTGCTGTGGATTATGTCGACGTTGTCAACTCTGCCACGGATGCCCTAGGAAACTTCGCAATCGGCGCCGGTAAAGCTATTCTGTCTTTCTGGTAGACGAAGCTACTGACACAGTACGCGTCTAGGTCAGCGCACCCACCAAAATTTGATTGACCTCAATGCTCGTGCAGGGTATGCTTTGTCGGGATCGAAACCTCAGACTCCTCATGCGAGAGCAGCCGAATGTCAGTAGACACACCTTCATGATCGTGGCGCGACGGAAACTCAGCTATCACGGACTAGATTGGAACTTTGATTGGGAGTATGGTGCTACACCTGCTGAAAGTTCTTGGATCGCGTCTGCGTTGGTGTGTTTCGCATCTCATCCACTGATGTTAGTACTGACTTATTGTGCCTATCATTGTTGACCAGAACAACAATTTCACCTTCGACACGTCCCAAGGCGGATTTTCAGACGAGAATAGGCTTGCTGTTGATCAAAGAGGTTTCAGGACGATCATCACAGCAGAGGCTCACGAATTCCTTCGCCCCTCCCAGCTGTTGCTCAATGCGACAGTCAAGAACGTACGCTATTCTCCCACAGGCGTCCAGGTTGACCTCGTCAATGGTTCAACAATTGACGGCGACTATGCCCTGTGCACGTTTAGCCTAGGGGTATTACAAAATGACGATGTCGTGTTCAAACCAAGTTTACCAGGTTAGTTCACTCGCGGACGGGTTGTTGCTTACACTGGCTGGGACTAAAGAAGTCATTTCATCTCCCATTAGCGTGGAAGGAAGAAGCTATCCAGTCAATGTCCATGACTACGTATACGAAGATATTCCTTCACTTCCCGAAGAAGTTCTGGTTTGATACTCAGGTAAACGTCGTTGTGTGCCATTAGAATGAATGAAACCTAAACTTTCGTAGTTCGGGCTTTATGCCGATGCAGAACGAGGTCGCTACCCTGTGTGGCAGAGCCTTGATGTCGACGACTTCCTTCCTGGATCTGGCATCCTCTTCGCGACTGTCACGGTAGGTCACGTCTCAGTCAACAAATCCAACCTCTCATCACGCACTCAGGGAGACTACAGCGAACGTATCGAAGGTCTCCCTAATGCCCAAGTTCAATCTGAAGTAATGGGTGTTCTACGATCCATGTTCCCCAACGTTACCATTCCAGAGCCGACTGACTTTTTCTTCCCGCGATGGCATTCCAATGCCTTGTTTCGAGGATCGTATTCGAATTGGCCTTCTTCGTTCACCAAGGAGCATCAAGATAATTTGAGAGCGAATGTGGGTGAGAGGCTTTGGTTTGCTGGTGAAGCAACAAGTTTCAAGTACTATGGTGAGTGATTCCCCTTTCATCTTGGACGTGAAGAATCATGTAACGCGGCCATCCGTCGACTAGGGTTTTTGCATGGGGCTTACACCGAAGGGTTGGGCGTTGCGCAGGAGATGTTAAAGTGTATTGGCCACGGACGCTGCAATGGTCCCAAACACTTTAACCAAGTCCAGGATGTACGGACGTCCGCTTAGCGCGCGATTACAGTGGCATCATTGTCTTTTACTGGCGTATGTGATATTGAACACATCACGTTCAAAGAGCCCGTCAGTGCCTACCAGTGCTGCCGCTTTTCGCCTGCTAGTATCTTCTTCGAAGTCCAATGACACAGTTTGTGCTACCTTTTCCCCGCCAAGGCATTGTTGTTCGGCGGTCGAGTGCCCTGCTTCGACCATCATTAAATTTGCGCTGAACTCTATCATCACATGGCCCCTGCCCATAGCTTCTTCAAACGTGATCTTCCTGCGCATACCATGATCTGTAACGACGTCATCCGACAACACCCAGTATGCTTCGTGTACATCTTCCTCCATCGATCTGCGCCTTGATCAACAGGGATGAATACTGTCGCGGTACATTCGGACGAAAAGAGGTTTGTTTTCCAGTCGTGTCCAAACTGCATAGACTGATTAATCCCTTCGGGCCCCCGGTGTGTTCAGATGACATTTGGCCATATACGATATGATGCAGGATGCGAATATCGAAAAAAGAATGACATGCGACGTCGCGCGGCGCGTGTATCTCCTTGTATTTGGAACGCGTTTCTCACTGCTAGAAAAGGGGTGCTTCCTCACTGGCCGTCGTAAGTCTAATATATTATATTCCTCGATGGAAAGCTATACATGTTCTGCCTTAACTAAATTTCAATCACAGCTCATCAAATCGTACTTCCTGGTGCATCTTCTCCTCCGATGGAAACAACTCGCATCGGACAGACTCCACACATATATTCCGCAGGGGAAGGAGGGAATAATCACTTAAATGACTAGACTCGAGCCCTAGGCACGAATTCCTCCCCATTCACCTCATGCTCGTCTTGCTAGTCATCTCCATCTCTCTGAGCCTTTCCATGTGTCAGGCATACACATACCCCCGACCCGCTTCTCCACGCCCTTTCAATTCGAATTCCACCCTTACCAGGTCAACTCACCTCACAAAATTCAACGCATCCTGATGCTAGGGAAGGTTACATCCTCTCGGGCTCGACTCCGCGAACGCCTCGAGAATGGAGTGACGGCAGAGTGTAAGTACGAAGTTTCATTGTCGTTATCGCTTCTTTACTCGGAAGATGAAACTCACTTGTAATCCAACAAGATTGGAACTTTGATTGGGAATTCGGGAACACGCCCGAGCAGACCTCATTTCAAGCCACCGCTTCAGTCAGTCACCCCTTCCCCCGTAATCATCATGGTTTTTCACCGTTCGTAAACTAACTTCGTAAAATTTGGCTGTATAGACGCATAACAATACTTTTGTTGAGTTCTCTGACGAGAATCAGCTTTCGGTTGATCAACGAGGCTTCAAGACGATCATCTCCGCAGAAGCAGATGAGTTTCTTCGGCCGTGGCAGTTGGCTCTGAGCACCACGGTCAAGAGCATCGAGCACTCGGATGGGGGAGTCAGGGTTCTCCTAGCAGACGGCACCACGGTCGATGGCGATTATGCTCTTTGCACATTTAGCCTTGGTGTTTTGCAGAATAATGACGTTTGGTTTCATCCAAGGTTGCCAGATTCGTCGCTTAAACTTTTACATTGGAGCGAGAAGACTGCTGACTGGTTTTTGGTTGTTAGCCTGGAAGAACGAAGCTATCCACCTTATGAAAATGACCACGTTCACGAAGATCTTCCTCCGCTTCGAGAAAAAATTCTGGTTTGACACTCAGGTTAGCATTGAACTTGGTTCCGTTTCTTTGGCCTTCGCATCGCAAGATTATTCATTGAACTTTACCCTTCGGTAGTTCGGACTTTATGCTGATGAAGAGCGCGGTCGCTACCCCGTTTGGCAGAGCCTTGATACTGAAGGGTTTCTCCCTGACTCTGGCAGTCAGGTTACTTTTCGTCTCTGCTTACGCTCGATGGTCCAATCGAGGTGTTTAAGTAAGTATTTAGATGTTCGATCAGGCTGGCATTGTATATACCCGTCGACATGTACAGGCTAGTGAACGCTTGCCAGTGGACCCCGACCCGCGTCGCTGCGTGTTCGAAGAGATCCAATGTGGATTCAACCGAGCGTGAGGGTTACATTGAAGAGCCTCCGAGACACACCAGCATCGGTATAGAGTATGTACACCAGTGGACGCCCGCCGCATCTGGAGCGCTCGGACAGTCCGCGATTCTGTTCAGTGCCACACTGTGTCTTGATTGATTCTCAAGTGACAAGTTGCCGCGGAGACAAGTAAACTCGGGCGCTTGAGAAAATTCGGTGATCCCCGGACATGAACAAGCGCCATAACCTTAGCTTTCACTCTTCCTGCTTTGCTCCTGCTCGTACCCTTCCAAAGAATACAACGCGCTTTGTTAGGGACCGATTCGGCTTGAAGCCCTTGTATACAGGGAGGCTTTCGAGAATTTCTAGTGCCATCACTGTCAGAATCAACGCGTCGTGGACCTGGGCCTGTGACTGCTCCTTTTATGAAGGTGTCAAAAGAGGCGACATCGATGGTTTCCTATTTCGACAAGCTCAAAGATCATAGCTTGCTCAGATTCATAGCTAGCTGGCAACGAGGCTATCACCGGCCTGGACAAAAATTCCCCAATCAAGTCGCGGGTCATGCTAGTAACAGTACGTCCTCACAAGGATCAGCCTGTATTGAGAATGCTGCCTCTCTCTGTAGGCTTACACACTGTACAGGGTGGCTCCATCGAGGGATTGCGATGTTGGCTAACTACTTCAAGTCGTCTTGCCATGGTCACCATGAACTTCTTTTGGTCAAATTTCTTCTGCATACACATCGACTTCAGTATCATAATACCAATGCGTTGCCTCAATGTCCCCCAAGTGATTCACCAGATCCTCTTCCGAGTCTTGTTTCTTCCAAGGTCCAAGTGAAGCCATCGCGCGACGGATTTGACTGCGTTCTATTTTTAGCTACATCCTTCTCCCATGTCCTAGGGCTACGAGCAACGCTGAACGTTGCGGCACTCACCCTTGACCGTTGCAGTCTATGCATCATGATTCCTTTATGTTCGTGAACATTCAACAAAAGACTCTCGGCGTATAAAAGGGAGACACGATGCTCCCTGAATTGCACATCTAGTGACCAATGCGCACATTCCCTCTCTCTCTTGGCGTAATCGCCCTCCACACTCTTTTACTCACCTTCGTTCTCGGCGAGGTCCAAGGCAACAACAAACTCGGGCTCGGAATCAAATCGCCAAAGCTCGTAGCTTCGACTTGGTATGCTGGATGGCGCAACGATGTCTTCCCCCTCAAGTCCGTGCCTTGGAAGAAATATACCTTGGCATCATTTGCTTTCGCGTGAGCGAGCGTCACTGCGTCACTTAGACTTACATCTACTGATTGGAGTCTGCTTATAGTGAGACCACGGCTAATGGTTCGCTGGACTTGTCCGCGTCGAACCCCTCTGTGTTGCCCGAGTTTGTCAGCATGGCAAAGGCTAATGTCAGTACCTATCAGCTTCATTTGCTCGCTTGGTGTTCATGACTAGTATTCTTGTTATAGGGCGTAGTTCCCTCCATTTCTATAGGTGGTTGGACTGGCTCTAGGTTCTTTTCGACTTCCGTCCGCACAGCACAAAACCGCACAAAGTTTGTCAAAACCGTGGTCGACTTTGCGAAACAATACAAGCTCGGCGCCGTTGATTTTGAGTACGTATTACAGTTCTATCCCCGTGTCAATCATTACTTGTTTGGCTTAACTTCCTTCTGTCGCTCACAGCTGGGAATATCCGGCAGGGGAAGGAATCGGCTGCAACACCGTATCCTCCTATGACCCCTCGAACTTTTTGAAATTCCTGCAAGAACTACGAAAGGACCCATTCGGCAAATCCCTCATCCTCACCGCCGCGGTGGCAATCTCACCCTTCACCGATGACGTCTCGGGCTTTAGTAACGTACTCGACTACATCATTATCATGAACTACGATATCTGGGGAACCTGGTCTGCAACAGTAGGACCGAACGCGCCACTTCGCGATTCCTGCGCAGCGCCGGAGAATCAACAGGGTTCCGCGGAGTTTGCGTTGGACGCCTGGACGAGCGCGGGGTTTCCTGCTGGGAAGCTCATGCTTGGTGTCCCTGCATATGGGCATTCGTTCAGTGTTACACCCAAGGACGCGTTGACATCGAATGGTCAACTTAAACCGTATGCGGCGTATGAAGGGACGAAGCCAGGAGACGCATGGGACGATCCCGCGGGTGTCGATGTCTGTGGAAATTCTGCTGGGCCCGGCGGGAATTATAACTTCTGGGGGGTCATTGATGCTGGGCTGTTGAAGTCTGATGGGTCGCCTAAGGCGGGAGTTCCCTATCGATTTGACCGTTGTAGTCAGACGGTGAGTTGTTAATATGTGTTATCCCACTATTTCTATGAGCTCACCGGGATTCTATGGCATTGCTTGCAAGGCTTATGTATATGACAAGCGAAAGCAAGTCATGATTTCCTTTGACGATGCGCCATCTTTCTCGGCAAAAGGGAAATTCATCAAAGACAAGGGTTTGGCGGGCTTTTCGATGTGGGAAGCGGGAGGTGATAAAGATAGTATCCTCCTCAATTCGATCCGAAAGTCTGCTGGTTTTAGAAACGTTTGATTTGCGTGTGGGGCCTAGTTTATGGTTGTTTTAGCGATACCCAGTCGTCACATATTGTGCACTATGGTCTTGAAGTGGGCTGCCGATTTGTGCCAATCACGCTGATAAGATAAGATAAGAAGATAAGATAAAGTGCATGGGTAGCTGATGACGTCACCGTTTTCGACTTCAACTTGAAAAGTCGAACCACCACTGACCAGGAGGATATGGCGGTCGACTCGAACTTAGCTGCAGGGCTCGAAGAGAGACTTGAAGCGACGCCGAAAACGACAATTTGCAGACCTCCATTAGCTCTGAAACGTCCAGTACTTACTCTCCCATGCCCGGTTTGAGTCGGACATGATATGCGTATAACGCCAGCCTCGTTGGGCCAGAACAGGGACGGGGAGTTGGTCCACTTGTACATGGTGGTTTCCTTGATTTTGAAAATGGGAGCTGAATCATGTAGAGATGGTGCGTCTCCCATTAAACTTACCAGCTTGGTGTGATAGTAACACCTTTAGGCTTGAAGCTTGATGCCCCATAGGCTTCGTCGCTCGTGTGCTGGTTTTTCAAGCAATCCACCAGATTCAAGTCTCCAAAATGCTAATTGACAACATCGTGACTCGTGACGCATTCGATTACTCTACACTTGGTAACATCCGCCTTCGATGTTATGTACCTGAAGTCTTGGCTACGACTCAACAGATGCGGGGTTGGCTTCTGGAAAGGTGGCAGCTTCTGGAGCGCTGGAAGATGCGCACTGTAACAACACCCACCTTGCATCGATGAACCATTGAAGCCGCCATGACTTCCAGAAGACTCAGAAGACTCGCCTCATATAAAAGCTACACATCTACCCTTTGTGCCCCAGTGTAACTCACTAGATGCGTGCATTCTGCTTCTCCCCCGGCATTTTTGCCATTCAAATCCTCTCGTTCAGCTCCGTTTTCGGTGAGGGTTCGGAAAACACAAAGAGCATCATCACGCCAAGCCCCGGAGTCGCGTCGTCCAAGTCGAAGTTGATAGCTGCAACATGGTATGCTGGATGGCACGCAGATGTGTTCCCTCTTGATTCCATGCCTTGGGAGAAATACACCATGGCTACGTACGCTTTCGCGTGAGACATCTTCATTTCCAGTCGAGTATCTGCATTTGCTGAATGTTGAGTATGTCCATTCATAGGGAGACCGCACAGGATGGTTCGCTGGACCTCTCCATGTCAAACCCATCTGTCTTGCCTGAATTCGTCAGCATGGCCAAGGCCAACGTGAGTATCTACTAGACTCATTCATTTGTTTCGTGCTCATGCACTTGGTGTGACTATACAGGATGTACTCCCTTTGGTTTCTATAGGCGGGTGGACTGGCTCTCGGTTCTTTTCAACGTCTGTTGGCTCAGCCCAGAACCGAACGGGATTTGTCAAAACTGTGGTCGACTTTGTGAAAAAGTATGACTTGGGTGGCATTGATTTCGAGTACGTACCCTCCCATTCATCGCAGTCAGGTGCCATCTCCAGACTCCCTAATGTACATTCCCAATCTTAAAGTTGGGAATTCCCAGGAAGACAAGGAATCGGCTGCAACGTAGTCTCACCCGACGACACTTCGAACTTCTTAAAATTCCTACAAGAACTTCGAGAGGATGCATTCGGGAGATCCCTTATTCTCACCGCTGCAGTTTCCATCACACCCTTCGCTTCAGACGTCTCCGCGTTCAGCGAGGTGCTCGATTACATCGCGATAATGAACTACGACGTCTGGTGGATGTCTTCAGCGACCGTCGGACCCAACGCACCGCTTCGCGATTCCTGCGCTGCACCGCAAAACCAACACGGCTCTGCAGAGTCCGCTTTAGCGTCGTGGACGAATTCGGGGTTCCCTGCGGAGCAGATCATACTTGGGGTAGCGTCGTATGGTCATTCATTCAGTGTTTCGCCTGAGGATGCGTTGACGGCCACAGGGGACGTTGAAGCGTATCCCAAGTACAATGGGACGAAGCAGGGAGATCCTTGGGAGGGTCCGGGTGGATTTGATGTTTGTGGAAATTATGCTGGGCCAGGAGGCACTTATAATTTCTGGGCGATCATTGATGCTGGGCTGTTGAAAGCGGATGGGTCGCCTCAGGATGTGGTGCCCTATCGGTTTGATAATTGCAGTCAGACGGTGAGTATGCCTTCATTGTTTGCTATGTTGGTTCTTACATAGGCTTACTGGAATGCTTTGGGGCCGTTTACAGGCCTATGTATATGACAAGCGGAAAGAGGTGATGATCTCGTTCGACGACCCACCGTCTTTCGCGGCGAAGGGGACGTTCATCAAGGAGAGGGCATTGGCGGGCTTTGCGGTATGGGAAGCGGCGGGGGATAGTAGAGACAACGTCCTCCTTGATTCAATACGCAAGTCGGCTGGTTTCTAAATGCTCATGTACTCTTGATCTTGTCTTGAGAATGGCCCCTTCCCGCCAATTCGTTGCAGGAAACATATGAAATAAAGTATAGAGTATCTAAACGTGCTTTTCACTCCCTAACAATGATCGTCAGTCGTCCACATTCATTGAAGCATACATTTACACTGCACATTGTGAGATCGAACGAGGAAGTAAATGTGTCGATGAGGCCCAAGATCAAGCCCCTGAGCAAAGCGGTTTGACGATAAGATAAGATAAGAATAGTACGCGTTTGGCTTGGCAACGGCGATTTCGCTTCTTGTCCCCAACCACAACGATCGTCTCGTCTCTGGACGCGAAGTGCACCCGCAGATCTCGTTCATGACCCACTTGTCGCGACTCAGACACTCTGCAAATACTCAGAGGCTGAATGACATCCCCCATTCCTCTAAATGACGACGCATAGAGTACGCGCATGAATTCACCAAGCTGGTAGGGACCGAATATCAGGACGTTGGCCTCGGCCGTTTCTGGCTTGCGAGCGCGCGCATCACTGCTAAATGCTGCCTTCCTTCCTTTTCACTATCGGGACATGTTGGGATACCTGGCAATTTTGGATGAGCACGGTGAAGAGCTCGTGAGTTCCCACTGAAGGCCACCGCTTTCGCATATAATCTGATTCCCAAAGAGACAGGCTGCTTCGACGACATCTTGACGGTACAGGGTGGACGCATCGAGGACAAATGGATAATATCATCTCGTGATGTATGCTAACCCCTTCAAGTTGTCCTTCCCGGCTACCATCAACTTCTCGTCAAACGACTTCGGCGAACACATGGAGATCAGGATTATAATAGCAACGCCTTGGCCCGATGCCCAATGCCTCATGGGCTGATCTCTCAAGTGATCCACCGGCTCTCTCAAGTCCAGAATGAGGGCATCGCGACGCGCGACGGCTTCGACTAGGCTTGGTTACATCCGTCTTCCATGTCCTCTTGTTGGCTACGAGTGGACAGATATGAGACGCCGGCGAGGATTAACCCTGTGGAACGCTCAACGGTGCGCGCCGTGACGAACAACGGCCACCCTTGATCGGTCCATCGAAGCCCTCGCATCATGATTCCCCGATGTTAGTGGACTTCTAGAAGACTTCGTGGTGTATAAAAAGGACGAGATTGCGTCTCTGCCCTCCTTCTGTGCCCCAACACAACCCGGCTGTATGCGCGCATTCTACTTCTCCAGCGGTATTCTTGCCCTTCAGAGTCTCCTGCTCACCTGCGTCCTTGGCGAGCCTCTGGGCAGCAATATCAACATCACACTCGAACTCGGGCTCGGAGTCAAATCGCCAAAGCTAGTGGCGTCGACGTGGTATGCTGGATGGCATAAAGATGTGTTTCCGCTCAAGTCTGTGCCTTGGAAGAAATACACCATGGCGACGTTTGCTTTTGCGTGAGTGATCGTCACTGCTTTGTTTTCACTTGCATTTCGTTGATTGAAGGGCATACATGTAGTGAAACCGCGCCAGATGGTTCTCTGAACTTGACCATGTCAAACCCCTCCGTGTTGCCCGATTTCGTCAGTATGGCCAAGGCTAATGTAAGTACCTATCATCCATCCATTTCGTGCTGATAGAACTGGTGTGATAGGGCGTAGTTCCTTCAGTTTCTATCGGCGGATGGACTGGTTCAAGGTTCTTTTCGACTTCGGTCGGTTCAGCACAGAACAGAACCAAATTTGTCAAAACCGTAGTCGACTTTGCGAAACAATACAAACTAGGTGCTATCGACTTTGAGTACGTCCAGCCTACGCACATGTGATATCCCTCTGACACATCGTTGTTCACTTTCACAGCTGGGAATACCCAGGGAGACAAGGAATCGGCTGCAACACCATTTCCTCGAACGACCCCTCCAACTTCCTCAAATTCCTGCAAGAACTTCGCAAGGACCCATTCGCGAAATCCCTCATCCTCACCGCCGCAGTAGCCATCTCTCCCTTCACCCCAGACGTCTCAGGCTTCAGCAAAGTCCTCGACTACATCGCCATTATGAACTACGATATCTGGGGGACGTGGTCTGCCACCGTTGGACCCAATGCGCCACTACGTGATTCCTGTGCGGCACCGGAGAATCAGCAAGGTTCCGCGGAGACGGCGTTGGCTGCGTGGACGAATGCAGGCTTTCCGGCAGGCAAGATTATGCTCGGTGTCGCTTCGTATGGGCATTCGTTTAGTGTCGCGCCCAAGGACGCGTTGACTTCGAATGGTCAGGTTAAGACGTATGCGGTGTATGAAGGAACGAAGCCGGGAGACGCATGGGATGATCCCACGGGTGTCGATGTCTGTGGAAATGTTGCTGGGCCTNGGGGGGAATTATAACTTTTGGGCGATTATCGATGCGGGGCTGTTAAAGTCGGATGGATCGCCCAAAGCTGGATCGCCCTATCGATTTGACAGTTGTAGTCAGACAGTGAGTCCTTCTATCCAACCAAAATTATGGTAATTGCTGATGCGAGTATCATTTAGGCGTACGTATACGACAAGCAAAAGCAGGTGATGATCTCCTTTGACGACGCGCCATCTTTCACGGCAAAGGGGAGCTTCATCAAAGACAAGGGATTGGCNGGGATTCTCCATGTGGGAAGCTGGGGGTGANTAGAGACAGTATCCTCCTCAATTCGATCAGGAAGTCGGCTGGTTTTTAGATGTGTATGAATCTCGCATACTCTTTGTTTTGATATTGCTTATGGCAAGCTCGTCGCAGGAAACATATCAAATATAACTCTAATTATAGAGTAGTGTTGCAATTGGTGGTTTCTGCCGTCTAGTCTACTTATGTGCTACGGGTTTTGCTTCCCGTGATGTGGCTTTTGGCAACATAACCAATTCGAGGCGATGCAACGAACGTATGTGGGAGCGTGGCGAATCCGAAATGCTACCCATTCGCCCTTGACAAGAATAGCTCAAAGTCGATGGATTTTACTTCCATGAATACCTTGAATGCCCTCTCTCCCCTCTCTCCCCCTTCTATCCTCAAACTTGATTACTTCACTCATCTCTAGTGATCCATCAAACTCCAGGATGTCGTCGAACGACCTCCCAGGTGCAGACACCTATGTGGTGGACGACAGGGACCCACGGATTCATTATTCTGCCGGTTGGTCGGATGAAGGTGTCGATGAAGAGTTTAATAGTACCACTAGGTTTGCTACGACGGCTGGTGCGTCTTGGACTTTTTCATTCACTGGTACGTCTCTCTCTCTTTCCTGGAAGTACACGTTCATTAATCATCTATCATTTCCTGTACTCACTCATCTTTTCTTCATGTACCTGCGTAGGTGTCTCGATCAACGTTTTCGGAACGATCGATAGTCTCGGCGCACGAGCCACTGGCAATTCGACGTATACACTCGATGATACACCGCCCTTCCGGTTCACCGCAAGAAATACTAGTGGTGTGCTCTACCAGCAACNTTTTTTATGAGTCACCTGTACTTGAGAACTCGTCGCATGTGTTGGTTGTCGCGGTTGCGGATGAGGGGAGTCGGTATTTCTTTGACTTCTTGGCTGTCAGGATGGCATCCCCGAGGTCGACATCAAGTACGACTCCGAGTCGAGTGATGTCGTCGACCTCGACTCTTGTTGTGGCTCCTAGCGCATCAACTCTTCCGGATCCGAATGGTGATGCGGTGAACGCGACCCCGCACAATAACGTGGGTGCGATTGTTGGTGGTGTTGTCGGCGGTGTGGGGTTTATTTTTCTCCTCTTGGTGCTCCTTTGCCTTTCTCGGAGATGGTCTCGCTCGACAGGTATGTCCTTGACACTATAAAGATGTTCTAACTCACCAAGTGGCGTTTATCTTGACCAGAAGGCTTGCGGTATACTGTCGCACCGCTCCAACCTCCTCTTGACGTTGAACGAAATGTCCCATCAAACGGACGACTTGATACGCGCTCGTCCCCTCCCACCGCAGAAGTCACATCAGAACTCATAACGCGTAACCAGCCACCCACTGATCCCCCTTCCGCCCTCAATATGAAAGGTTCTCAACATCCAGTCCACGCCTTGACGATTCCGTCCTCACCGATGCAGACGAGCGCCAGCGCCCAGCCATCGTCCCGCGCAGTCACAACTCGTTACTTGAAAAGTGGGGTTCGCCCCACCCGCCCGCAACGACCATCTTTGATTTCCCCTTCTGCTTCAGATTCTGTTGGTGTTGATGTTGATGTCAATGAACCGCCTCCTGCTTACTCCAGTTAGAGAATCTTAAATTAGAGTTTTGACGTCATCTGCCACACTTTCGTTCGTTTCGTGTTCTTTGTCGATCCTACCTTTCTTTCACTGCCCTTCATTTGTATCCATTGTCGTAAATTTCTTCTCCTCAGCCACTATCATCACACTTCTCTACACTAGGTTTTCGGACTTGATTTTGGCATTTTGTTCGTTTTCACGTTCGCATGGTTCTCATATCAACGTTTTTCTTCTTCTGCGCTACTCACCAACATCCTGATTGTCAGCATCATGATTGGCAACCCCCCTTATGCCCATCTCCTCCTTCTGCGCGTCAATATGTTTCAGGGTCACCTACTTCTGGCCCATTGAAACAACTTTATCCAGGGTCGTCGCCCTAGGCCTGTGACGCTTGTCCACAACTCCCATTTCGCTCGCAACACCCCCTTCTCCCACATCTCCCCCAAGCGTCGGCGTGGACGATCGATTAAATGTCGTCGAATAACTCTCCGGATACCTTCTTAATCGACGACAGCAACCCTCGCGTCCAATTTTCCACTGGATGGTCGCGACACGGGATCGGTGCAGAGTTTAACAGCACGACGACGTTTGCTGAGACTGCGGTTCGTTTTTTACGTTTACCTTCGTTGGTATGTTCTTCCCCTCCATTTCGATTCAAGAGACTTGTGTTTCTAATACTCCAAATCCCAAGGGACAACCATATCTGTCTTCGGGACAGTTGACGGCCTAGGACCTAACGGCCCTCCGAATTCATCATACGTACTGGATGGAACGAACCCCGTTCGATTCTCTGGGCCACGAACTGGTGGCATCCTCTATCAACAACTCTTCTATCAATCACCTACTCTCCCCAACTTGGAACATACCCTCCAAGTGACCGTCCTCGATGAAGGCAGTCGATATTTCTTGGATTTCCTGGCTGTTAGATCGCCACCTCAACCCACAATTACGTCCTCATCTACGTCAACAACACCTTCTGCGACTGAGTCTTCGCCAGCGGGCTCTGATAGTGCCGGTTCATCCTCGGGATCATCTACAAATGTTGGGGCAATTGTCGGAGGTGTTGTTGGAGGTGTAGCATTCCTTTTACTGCTCGCTGGTCTACTCTGGTGGTTCCGAAGGAAGCGATCGACTTCGACAGGTGAGTAGTATTTTAGTCCAACGTCGCGCTCAGTTCAATGATCCCCCACAGATCCTCGTGGAGATATGGACTACGCAGGCCCGCAGACAACCTTTACGCAGTCGCATCTCAGATCAAATTCGACCTCAAATTACCCACCGGACGCTGCTGCATCCGTCTCGGTGTTCACACCACTAACCGACAACGAAATGCACCACGCACGTCCTCAGCCATTCCTCGAGTCGCGACAGTCGTTTGATACAAGCAGCTTGTCGACATCGTATAACAACCTGGGAGCGCCGTCTGTGCTGGGTGCTAGTAGCCTGCAGACGCAGGTCCAACCGTTCTCGGCGTTGGCGTCGACACCGGTGGCGGGGAGTACGACTGGATCTGGGTATGGGTCGAAGGGGGCGGTTCACCTTACGCATACGCCTACGCAGCAACAACATCAGTCCAATCCCTCGTATGCTCGGAGCGATTCGGCAGCTGGGGAGGATCAACCTCCACCTGCGTATGGTGGTTAAGAAGTTACGCGTTACGATTTACTTGATTTATGAGGTTTTTTTTTAATGTTGGACGTTGTGGCTTTGGCTTTGGCTTGTCCGGGATGCTCATCCCGTCTCAAGCGTTATCTTTGGTGGTCGGTTGTATTTATCTACACGAGCTTTAAAAACACAGTATCCTCTTCGATGCCATCTGGTAAGCCACATTATCCCTATGCTACTCATTCCTGGTCGCATCTCTCATATCACTTTTACACAGGGCTTATTAGCGTTGAATTTACACAATTGCTTTCGAGTCTTACCTGTTGCCGATACTTCCTCAATCTTTGATTCCGTTTACTCTCCGAAAGTCCACAGATGTCTCCGTCATATCATCGCTCGACTTTCGCTCAACTTGCACAGCTGATCACAGGCGCAAATATTATGTCCTTGTGGCCGAGGTCGCGATACCAAGCGATAGGCGCGAGGCTAAATCTGGACCTTGTACACGCCAGCCAGTCTTTTTGTCTATGGAACGATCGCGGACTCAGTACTCTGCCACAGAAATATAAGCCGCATTTTGATCAGCCCCCTCTGACTGTCTACACCCGTCGGCGTCATGCTTCGCTGCTCACAAGACAAGCCATGATGTCATCTTCATTGGCTCAAATGCATTCTCTCATCAACATACATGATTGCGATCATCACATTAGCGAGTTGCGCTGATCTACCTATCTGAGCGTTAGCTCACTATGTACGTTCTTCTGAACTTATACTACTTTCGACTGACGCATGATGCATTGATAAAAGCCGATGAACTCATGGTGAGTCGCTAGTATGAACGTCAACTCACTATGTGCTTTTTCCCAACTCATCTTTGGGAGGTGAGTCCACGGACGTGTGTCTACCAACCATCTCACCAGCGCTGCCTCCGATGATATCACACTTGAGCGGCTTCATCCACGTTGCCTTTACATGTTTAGGTGGTTTGGGTCCTCTTTATCTCCCTGATGAAAGTGATTATAAAACACACAATTCAAGTGCAATTCTATTCAATCCCAATGCCCAACGACCCACAAACAATTCATGAAATAGACGATACAGATGCTTCTGTTGCCTACACTACCAACTGGGTTAGGCAAGGCTCATGCAACGAACACAACCATACAGCCCATTTCACTAATACGACTGGGGCTTACTTCTCCTTGACCTTCACTGGTACGTCAACATTCAACTTCAGCAGCCAACTTGTCAACGCTCAATCGCAATATCCTCAATGTAGGGACCTCAATCAAGGTTTTTGGCACAACGAACCCTGTGGCCCAGAACATCCAACATTCATACTACGCTATCGATGGATCATTCTCAAGCACATATATCCAACAGAATAGTACTATCACACAAGGTGACCAATTGTTCTTTAGCGTGGATGGTCTTACCAATGGGACACATGCGCTTGTTGGGACGTGCGCTGGGGGTAGTATCTGGCTAGATTACTTCCAAGTTGGAACGGCAAACCCCATCTCCTCTGGGACCGTGGAATCACTCCCTTCGCCTTCAATTCCTGGTCATCCAAATCTGTCAACAGCGACACTGCTTCATGATACACCCACCTCCGTTGCCGGCGCTACGTCACCATCGAATGGAGATGCCAGCGCCATTGCTGGGGCCTCGATATCCGGAGTTGTGTTCATTGTCGTGATTTTTGTGCTCGTGTGGTGTTTCCGACGATATAGACACTTGGCATCGTCTCGTGAGTGGCCCCTCTGCGTTCCCTTGCCTCTCAGCCGACGCTGCTCACTTCCAGCGTCTCCCCTTCACGACGACGATGATATCAACCTGGGAAATCTAGGCAGCGAAGAGAGCTCGACTTCCTCCATTCCAACCAGAGAGGGATCGCCTAGTCTGTCTCCACCTACGAGTCGTCGCGTTTCGTCCTCCCTTTCCAATGCCGATGCCGATGCCAGTACCTCACCAACTTATGTCCAAGTTTCCGGCAACACCAACCAGGTATCAGCGGTCAGAAGCAGAAATAAGGCAAGTTTGCGCCCTTCGCATGGCGACGCTCGTAGTCTCATCCTCATGGCCATACCCATCTATTCAGTCGACCCTGGCGAATGCTTTTACATCACGTTTCCCATTCGGCCGTCAAAGAAATGTTGGACTTCGCCTGGCGCAACAATCGTCATTCCCAGCAGACTTTCGTCAAGAACCTCTGCCTTTGTACAGTCATAACTACATATACTAGTTGTATGTGACACATTGTTGTTTGCTATTACCTCTCAAACATGAGCGCGCAGTCTATGAGGCAAGTAGTGGAGCTTTGATTGCCGATTGATGAGAGGAGTATGCCAATGGTATCGGACGGACCACGTCTTGCAAGCGTGAGTGAGTCACTCGAGTAAGGCCTGAGGCCTGAGGCCCGACCCCTGGATGGGTTTTACCCCTGTATGTTATAAGGGGCGGAGGCATGGGAGAAGATGCGATGAGAACGAGCGCGTCGGGCTTCCCTCTCGCTAGTGTCCCCGTGTCGACTTACCAAGCTCGAGGGTTCCGAAATGATCGTGATACATATGCAGTTATAGCTCGTATGTGGGTCTGATCTCGAGGGTGCGTGTAGGGTATAAAGGTGGATCTGGGGTTGTAGGGGTCGAAGCACTCCAGATCCAAACCCCACGCCAACGCTCTATATTAGTTCACAATGGCAAACGGAGGCGAAGCACCACGAGCACCTTCTGTCCCTCAGCCACCTCCAGCAAGGGTCAAGTTACAGAGTATCTTGACAGATAACCCAAATGAAGGATGGGAAACTGCTTGGTATGTATCCTGCCGAACTATTGGGTGCGTAGAAACCCCACATACTGAAGCTCAGGGCTAGGAAAGCAGATATGTCTTATCTATGGGATTTTGGAGAGATTCAGCCACCTCTGAGAGACCTATTGACGTCGGGAGAGGTACCGTTCGTGAAGGAAGGAGGAAGGGCGTTGGTTCCTGGATGCGGTCGAGTGAGTGGCCTCCTTGACCATCTTAGCTCCTGCCTTCGGCCAGTTGTGGGCATCCTGCTGAGTTGATTGTTGGTCAACAGGGATATGACGCAGTGGCGATAGCGTCAATACTGGGGAATGACACCCTGGCGATGGATATTTCCGCTACTGGTATACAAGCTGGGAAGGAGTGAGTCTTAAGGCCTAAGGATCCATTGAAACTTTGGGGAAAATGTGCTCACACACGTTATGCTTAGTTACTTGGCCTCGCTACCTCCGCTCTCTTTAGGGAAAGTAACGTTTCTCGAAGGCGACTTCTTCACATATGAGGTTTCAGCCGAGGAGCGTTTCGATCTGATCTACGACTTCACGTAAGTCGTCACTGATCGCCTGTGAATACCAGCACTCACCCTCACTCTCAGATTCTTCGTAGCGATCCAACCCTCCCGACGAAACGAATGGGGACAGAAAGTCCGCTCACTCATTAAGCCTGGGGGGTACTTGGTCACCATTGTCTACCCAATTATCCCTCACACCACAACGGGTCCTCCATTCTTCTTACGCCCGGAACACTATTTGGAGCCTTTGGGTGATGGGTGGGAGAAGATCGTGGATAAGGTTCCGGAGGCTAGCCTAGAGTCGCACGTTGGGCAAGAGCGTATTGTGGTGTGGAAACGGTTGTAATGCTGTACTTTATTGCATCTTAGTTCTAATGCGAAGTGACCTGGCGTTTGTTGGACACAGAAGGATCCTGATTGCGAAGGAATACAGAGCTTGACATAAATGTTAGTACTTATAATGATAGATGCTTCAGGATATCTATAGAGTATGGTTGTTCGCGTAGCTTCCTAACTCTTCGTGTATCCAGCTGCATGGAGTAACGTTGCAAACTAAGACGATGATCAAGGTGTTGAGAGCAATCCTAAGTATACTGCGAGATCAAGACAACATCAACGCACCTGCACTTTAGCGATAGCCTTGACCTGGTCGAAATCATAACCGGGGCGGTCACTTAGGTCACCTAAAGAGGGTAAGGAACCTGAGTTAATGATCATGGGCTGCAGACCGAACGTGACCTCACCGCTATTGTGATACATGGGATCAGCAACTTCGAGTGATCAGTCAGATATATCCAAGAGATAATGTTGATATGGCGGATGCTTACTTGGGCCTGCGCGCTCAAAGACTTGGGTAGCGGCAAAACCTTGCTCGTGGAAAGACTGTATTGGGGTGTTAACTCAATGAACCAGGAGGATCGACGATAAGCACTTGCCTGGTGGTCACTACAGCACGCCTGGATAGTGGGACAGAATTGCGTAAGTGAACGACGTCACTCCGTGGGCGAGCTTACCGGAGTGTAACCAACTGTGAGTTCGGGACTATAGATGGCAGATACGTTAGCGACTAGCTGGGCTACTTCTGGGGTTCCGATTCTATGCCTGAGGTTCAGACGTTATTTCCGCAGGGACGTCCGCGGGGACTCACAAGTCGGGCAATCCAAGTTGCAACGGCTCATTAGGTGCGTGATAAGCCAACATATCAGCTTGGATCATCAATGTAACATTGGCGCCTTCGTCTCTCAATTGACCTGTATATTCACCGTGAGTGTAAGATCGGCAACTGAGGCCAAGAAAACGCACGGGCATATGCTCGAGAACCGAGAAGCCCTTGTTCTTCTCCCGCAAAGGCCACAAGTTCAACATTGGTCGAGAATTTTAAGCCTTCTCGGAGGATGGTGCGAGCCATAGAAAGCAGAGAGATAGTCCCCGAGCCATCATCGTCGCCACCAGGAGCACGAGTGCTTCCAAAAGATCCTCGGCTATCGTAGTGTGCTCCCAGAACGATGGTAGACGTGGTGTTCACTGTGGCGTCATAACGACTTGGATATGAAGAGGTGAATCCGGGCGAAAAAGTGACAAGGGGGTGGTTCATGCTCATACCATATAACGTCAGGGGCAAATCCCTCTAAGAATTGTTTGAATTTGCAGGTTGCTCCGGTACTTTCGAACGTCTCTTTCAACCATGCTGCTGCAACTCTGCTGCCATCTGCAAACGAATGTCGAGATTCGATACCCGACTTGCCATCTTCACCTGTAAGGTACCGGATATCTGCACGCATTTGTGGGATGGATATGCTATTGACAATGGCGGCGATATCGGGGTCGAATTTAACCATCGAAGCAATAGATTTGATCCGTTCTACCGCTTCATCAGGAACTGGATAATACGACATGGGCTTGCTCGGGAGAAGAGTAGACTTCCATGACGGAGGCATGAACGTATCGACTTGGTTCGCAAGTTCCCCGTCCATAGAGACAAGTGCAGACGAGGATGATATGTAGAGTACGTCAATCGGCATCGAGCCTCCAAATGGTACTTGGTCCGAGCGTTCGGTCGTCATGAACTGGTTGACGAAAGTTCTCAATTCCGTCGAAAATATGGTCGCGTGCTTCTTCAGCGTATGGTCTAGAGCTTCTTCGTGTATCCATACCAGCCGATTTTCACCATTGCTTGCGAGCTCATGAGCACCGACGACGTCCCCAGCATTGACGAGTGCAGTTGTAAAGCAGTCGGCGTCGCCGAGGTAGATACTCCTGGTCGTCCCATCGCCGTGGTTGTATAAACCATAGAAATTCTTCGAGATACACGACTCCGAGATGAAAGACGGCGTCAACGACGACACGAGCAGACCAAGGGAAGCGACTCGCATGGTGGGAGGGAGATAAGAGATTGCGCACGGACCAGTTGCGCACACATCCCGGATCGGTCACGTGAACTGGTGAGAAACGAACGCGCCACCGCGAACCTGAGCCTCCTCATCGTCCTCATCGTCGCCCTTATCGTCTTCGACGGCGCGTCAAACATGGCTGAGCCAAGCCCGACGCCCTCCGCGCCGCCCCTACTGCTCCCTGAGGCACTGGGTTTCTCACCCCAGCTCCTGCTCGACGACATCATCAACATCGCCAACAACGCCGTCACCGACGCGGTCAACGGCTTGGAGGAGTTTCTCCAGCGTTGGGCAGACGACCGTGCCAACCGTGACCCGACCTCATCAAGCGATGCATCCTGGGACCCAACTGGAGAGATCGAACAAGGCCTCGTCGCGTTCCAAACGCTGCTAGAATATCACACCGATATCGCCTTTGATTTTTTCGAGGCTTGGTCACTGCGAAATGTCTTTGCCGTACCGCCAGACCTACCTATCGTGCTGCCTCATCAGGAGGGGCTTGACTTGACGGCGAATACGCCCGAGAGGGAAAAGGAGTTGATGGATCAAATAACTGAGCTACGGTTGAAGCTCAAAGACGTACGTGTTCAATTTATCTCAAGTTCTTTGGTATAGTCATTGAATGCGGGTGCATTAGCGTCGTCAACTGCGCAGAGTCTTATCCAAAGCCGTTCACGTCTCAAGAGCTGAGCTGCGTCGTGCAGAAAAGCGCCGAGAACGACTATCCTTCCTACACGATCCCATATACGACGCGATGGAAACACTGCCAAGCCAGCTACTCGAACTTCAAAAGTCTGTTGCTGCCCTACCAGACCTCGACCCAACCACCGTCGCATCGCTCACGCAATATCGTCTCACCGACCCCGGGAAACGCACCTGGGAAACCAGCAAAGCCGGGTACCTCAACTGGGCAGTTTCTCAGCTACTCTCTCGAGCTAACGAGCGGGGTACTTCTGGAGGCCAACGCTCGAATCTGGAAGTGGAAAATGCCCGGACTCAGGAAGTCGGCTCTGCAGACCAGCTTCGCGCGGCTATACTTGCGATTGACCGCGTCAAGGCAAATCTAGACTGATCGCTGTCGTTTTGGTATTCATAAATTATATGACATATCTTCGTTCCCGTACGCGTTTTTTTTTCCTTGGATACTTTGTAACGTTATTATGTATCTTATTCCGCATTTGATGTACCTTCGCTTGACACACCTACGCAATCCCTTCATTGGCAGGAGCAGCGCCCAGCCATCATTGCTCGCATAAATTCAAAGAATGTATCGGACAGCAATAGAAACATGGGAATGGCTACACAGGTTTGTCTTCACAGGGATATATGAACGAATGTCGTAAATGAGAGTAAGTAGGAGTAGGTCGTGGAAGGAGTGGTCTAGGTATACTTCTGAACAGCACANAAAAAAATTACACGGACTGAAACCGTGGTCTCATTATCGTCCATTAAACACAAAAGGTGATTCGAGGCGCAGCGCAAAAGAGATAAGGAAAATCGAACGAAGAGAAAGTGATGTGTAATGTGTTTGGATAAGAATCGAGAGATTGATCCTTGCAAGGATCAAGAAGCGGTCCCATACGCTGGGGGATAATCACCCCGTTCAAGGCTACTCCCGCTGTAATTGACAGAATGTCGAGAGACGGGGACATGTAAGGGCTGCATTGTGCGCATTTTTCGTGAAGCACCAGACGGAACCGTGCTGGGCATGGATGCCATGCTGATAGTACTTGGGCTCCCAAGAGAAGGTAATTCGATCGGCGAAGGGGAGGAGTACATGGACGAGGCTGAAGTCGGTGGAGGAGGAAGGTTTACGCTTATGGGTGGTCGGCCAAGGAGGCTGGCTGTCGATCCGAGTTGTGAAGAGGTGAAAGAAGGTGGCGGCATTGCCATTTCTGTGGCTGAGCGGTACCATAAGACATGATTATTGTAGAAAAAGAATTGGACTCACTGGTCGTTGAAACCGGTCGACGACGATACCATAGAATGAGGGACATGGCTATTAAAACTAAGAAGATACCACCGAGGACACTACCGACTACGGCACCAACAGGGAAGTCATTCGATGACGAAGAACTTTCCAAAGCTGCTTGGGAGACCGCGACTGTCGTAGTCACAACGACATATGACTCGGACAGCGTGGGCGTTGTCTGCGTAAGCGACGCCGAGGGAGATGTCACGACGAAGAAGTCTATCCAAACCAGACTTCCCTGATCGACACATGTGCCGATGAGAGTGTGTTCGGTGTCGGGTAAGTCGACGGGGGATTGGTAAAAGAGCTGCGAGTACTGGACTCGAGGTGAAGGTTTTCCAGCGAACGAAATGGGTGTTGTTCCATCGAGGACATATGAAGTGTTTGGGAAGGAGCCTGCAAATCCCTCTTGAGTAAGAGTGCCTAACACCTTAACGGATGTGCCTAATCACAGGAATAGACCCAGAAGTGATGAGTACACAATAATAGAGCAGGAAAAGGATGTACGAGGCGACATACCATTGAATTTGAAGGTGAACGATGCGCCAGCAGTGGACGTGGCGTGCACGCTGGTGTTATACTCATTTGGGCCTCCATCCCTGTGCCATCCAGACGAGTATTTCACCCGAGGATCAGTGTCGTCGACGATATAGGCAGGCTCGGCGTTCGACATGTCTAGAGGCAGAAAGTGGGGAAAAGAAAANGTTGAGGGAAGAGAAAAGAACAGGAAGATAGGAAAGAAGAGAAGAAGAAAAGTATCGCCCAAAACGCATACCAGAAACATTATCAGCTCTGACATACCACAACGCTTAGACCATCCACATAGTGGCAACAAGGGAGTTTACTCCGATGATAAGGATGGAAGAAGTGTCAACGCTCCGTTGCGATGGTTTGCTGATGCGTTTCGTTATCTTATGCATTCTCTACAGCACAGCCGCATCAGCCTCGCAGTGCACATTTACCAATACAGTTTGCTGTCGTAGGCCTCATCAAGCAGAAGGTGCTTTAACCTCAAATTCATCGGAGGGAAGTGACATGGAGGCGATCGCACCCCGCACTGTCCATGTCACATTATACATAGACGTCCAGTCTTTGAAGGGAAGACAGATTTGTCAATCTGAATCGAGAGCAGAACTCATAAGAAAAACTCACATGTCAAGATGTCAGGGTCTGACTACAACGTCGGTGATCATTGCACCAGTTGCTTGCGGTATTATGGTAACCGTTGGCTCAGGCCCTGGAGGTACAGGCTTCGAGCCAGAGACGCCTGGTTTACACTAGTCCTGTGAGAGAAAACATAACATTGCGGACGCCAACACGAAGAACAGCCTGGTTCCGTAGAGAGGTGCGTTCTTGAGCGTAAATGATGGTAACGAGTCAGGATGGGGTCTCGCCGGCGCTTGGAGGCAAGTGAGAGGCGCTAATGGCCTTAAGGAGACAGGGGCAGTCTACGTAAGTCCATTGACGTTCCATGCACCGAGAAAGCGTAGTGTATGTATGTACGAGTAAAGCAGACAAAGAAAACAAGATATCGTCGAAAGAAAAAGCAAAAGAAAACAAGACAAGTAAAGAGAGCAAGAAGGAAGGCAGGCAAGATGGAAACATCCCATTGGCAGGCCGCTAACTATACGCCTCGCGCTCCATCTTGCCTGTAACCCCCTTCTCCCCCTTCGCATCCACCTCAACGCTTCTCTCCTCCACCTCAACACCCTTCATATTCTCTGAGTCACCCGCCGAGTCCGAGTCACTCAACCTCCCGATCTTCCCTTCGACGCCGAGACCGGTATCGGGCGAGTCGATATTGCTCACCGGCCCCGTAAACCAATGTACCCCTCCATAAACTGGGAAATAATACCACAAAATGGAGAGGAAGAGAACACCCCCCATCACCACCACCGTGTAGTTCATATCCTGCGCATCTGTCTGCGGTGTTGCCGGGAAGAGGAACACGATGATCATGAAGAACATGAATGTAACTGCGATAAACGCCACTGGTTTGCTCTACGCCAAACATACGAATCTCAGCCCTCTTGTTCATTAGATGAACACAGGAGGAGACTCACGAAAATTCCAAGATTAAACGGCCCAGGCTTAAAGTCATTATCCCCAAGATACCTAGCCGCAATCGGTATCGCATACGCAATATACGACGCCGTGATTGAAATTGAGAACACCGCACTAATCGCTTGCGCACCAGCGAACGCCAACAACGCCAGTGCGGTCGAGCAGAACGCGACGAACCATACGGTGTTGACGGGTGTTTTCGTATAGCTGTTCATGCGGTAGAGCCAGCTTGAGAAGGGGAGGGCACCATCCCTAGCGAAAGCAAACGTCTGCCTCGACGCAGCCAACAACATGCTCGACCCCATCATATACTGCACCAGCACCACAATCGCCCACACACCCAACGTAGCCTTGGGTCCGAAACTGTTGAAGAAAATAGTCGCCATGGGTTGCTCGATGGGGCTGTTGACGATCGCGTCGAGGTCTTGGCCCATGCAGAATGCGAGTGCGATGTTGATGGCTATACGTGTGCGTAAACGCCTCAGTATGCTACTAAGCACAAACGCGTGGTTTATGCTTACCAGTACCCAAAATACCCGCAATCCCAACAGCGTTGATGATCGCCCACGGAACAGCCGTAGCAGCGTTGGAGGCTTCCTCGCTGATATGCACCGCAGAGTCAAATGAGCCTATGCACAAGCCATCTTGATTTATGTTCATCCCTGTAGTATACGCGAACACATACCGATAGTCCAAAGCGGCGCCAAAAAGCTCAGGATGAACGCATATCCATCTGTCCACCCATACACTAGACACCAAAGGAAACGTCAGTACACATATCAACAAGAATAAAGATGCGGACGACGTACTGTTCGTGAAATTTCCCAGCGCATACGAGGCAGGGTTAATAAACTCCTTCGGCGTCGCTATTGGGAGTGCAATAATGATAGCGAAACACAGTCTATGACAAGACAAGGTCATTCTCGGCGAGGAGGCATATCAGGCAAGATAGACGTACAAAATGTTAAGCACTACATAAACCGTTTGTAGACGCGCGAGAATGGGTGTGGCCAGTCCGCAGATAATGGCATGCGAGAAGACGACTGCTGCGTAGACGCCGCTGAAATTTCAAAGTGAGTCTAAGTCGGAATGCGCCAGTTGGAGTGGAGGGAACGTACAAAGTCTGTGCATTAGTAGGCGAGAATGTTTCCCCAGACCCTATGGACGCAGCGGCGAGGATTTGGACTGCACAACCCCAGTCGATTGAAGCGAGCGCTGCGATGGAGCCGATCGTGTTGGCATCTTTTAACGTCGTGAGTAGTTGATGAGCAGAATTTGGACATTGATTGAATAACGGCGCACGTACATCCTACAATCCAGCACAGCAGATTCCGCCATCTTGGAGAGGAGAGCGAGTACGTCCAGAAGTACAACTAAAATTCGACGCCAATTAGTATCGCTTCCATACAATTATCAATGATCGGTGCTTACACCACCTGAAGTCGGAGCCGCCGATCCCAATTCCGCCATAGCCATCCCTACGAACAGGATGAACACACTAGCGACGGCCCACTAGAAGCGCATCACTCTTTAATCAGCTATGCTAAACCGATAAGAAAGCGAACAAGGGTGCACGTACCCCCCAAACCATAGCAGCAGGTCCACCATTGGGTATCGAGTTGAATAGCACAGAGGCGATGGATGGGAGGAGCCCGATGATAGAGAAAGCCACGCCAAAGCACTAAACCGCCAATTATACACAAATTAACGAATTGGAAGAGAAAGAAGAAGCACAGGAAAGAACGCACCTCAAGAGGCGTAAAAGCTCTCTGAAACTCTTGTTTGTATCCCAACGTCGCGAGGAGCGCCTCATCTGCTTTTGCTACAGCGTCACGCGAGCTGACCCTCCCCATCCCATTTTCCAGGCTTTTCTCCGTCGACATCCTGCTTCTGCTTCACTCAGTCGGTTGAAACTTGAAGGTAGAAGAGAGAGAGCAGCTACTCGGTTCACCGTCGACCGTAGATCACTTTTAACCTCTCGTGAACCCGAAAAAAAGCTCTTCGGTGGAGCAGCACCGGTGATGGGGGCTGGGGTGAGCGTGTGGTGTGGTCACGGTGACACAGTGGCTTTTGGGTTCTATACATAGCTCAGCGGTTTAGGCGACCTTATCAGAAGCCTGGAGGACCGGATGGGGAATGTGTCGAGGGACCTCGTGAAAAGGACGTAGACGTGAGACTCTGAACTCTAGAAGAGTGTGGTGGCTTTTCGGGGATGCGAACGCGTATTCGGTGTCGGTGATGGTGGCACTGGCAGAAGAAGTACTCCGAAGAAGTTTGAGTAGAGTTGGTAGTCACGTTTTCCTTGCCGTTCTTCCTCCTCCAGACTCCAAATCGAGTACGGTACATCCTACAAGTCGTATCAGCTTAAAGTTAAGAATCATAGATGAAGAGCACGTACTTGTGACCAAGTTTTCACGCGTTGTCGCTTTGTGGATGAAGTTGAAGGTGATTACTCCGATGCAAGCGCCAACGCTCTACTCCTCCCATGATACCTGGCCATTGTTATCGCGCAAACGCACAAACATAAGACAACGACATTCAGTGCGTCGAGATGCGAGATGCCGTAGTTGAATCAGAAGCGATGGGCATCCTGAATCCATGTTTTCCGACAACACTGCACCTTGGGTGTCGCAGGTTGACTTTAGAGCAATCACCGTTGGGGGGAAGGTGGGTTTTCTAATAGGTATTCGAGTACGTCAGTATCAAGGATCAAGTGCTGCGGTGGGTGGCATACGTTCTTCCAAGTTTTGAGTGGCAGCGTTGCTGATTGGTGACCGGTGTCAAGGAAAACGCATAGTGGTTCCAAGTGAACCGAATTCGAATATACAGGCCGTCGTAGCTGTCGATCTTGGTCGGATTTCAAAACAACCATAACTCATCTTAGCGGTAAGTTCGCGTCTGTCAACCGACACTGCCAACCTGAGCACGTCAGTTCAACTAGAAGTGATGACATACTTTGGTATACGGGTCGTGGACACTTGAAGTTGAACGCGCGCAACCATCCACTTGCTTCAGACCGTCGTCAACCTGAAGCCCTTGTCTTGCGGAATACCTCTTTGTTCAAGTTCCCTTGTCACATCTCTTTGCTTTCCCTGCACTGGGACACCCTACCTAGTCCCAACCTACGCTCGGGCTTCACAGGTTGACATTGATGATCTCTCATATCGCCACCGCTATGCGTACGGCCCAAATCTTGCGCCTCTCGGAACGTTCATCGATATACCTAAGCCCTTATCTCATGTTGTCATAGATGACTAGTCACTACTCCCGCACAACACATCAGGCGACCATCCATATTCCACTAGGACCTGCACAAGCTGTCAACTGATAACATCGTATGCTCCCCTTGAATCTCCCCTTGAGCAGGCATGCGGGGTGGCACTTGACATCGTCACATAGAAAACCCTCGCGGTGGTTGTAGATCTGAATGAGTGGAATAGGTATGTCCTTTTCTTCGCCACTCGCAGGAGGGACGTTGAACATAGGATGGAAGGATTCGATTTCATGCGCCGAGGTGGTGCCAAATCAAGGACTTACTGTGACACTCTCGGGTGCGTAGATAGTGCCTTTGACTTTGGATGAGTTCCTCTCTTTTCGATAGAGGGTGCTGATCCATCCGTGAAAGGTACCTAGCGGAATCGCTATATTTGAACCTCGTCTATTCGCTTCACCGCCGCCCTCCTAGTCCTCGGCCTCTTAAAGAACGAACAACAAAGAACCACCGACAATCGGTGGAACCCTGACGTTGACAAGAATGTAGACAGAAGACTTACATACTAGTCTATACTAGTACTATCTCGCAGGCAATATCAAGGTTCGCGGGAAAGCCTCCGGGGAAAAGGTGCCACTGTTAACATTCAGGTTACCGTCAGATTCACTGCGGTGAACGTACCTGGTGAAACTGGAGTATGTATAAATAGGTTGATATCGGAGTAGGTGAACCCCAGTTCACTCCGAGAGTTGATTCTCAGTAAGTTTCTCTTTTTCAGACTCTACGCGTCTCGAGTGCAACTGATGACTGACGGAGCACCGCGATGTAGGACACACTTCCCCTTCAAATCCGATTGAAACCATGCAGTTTACCAAGATTTTGTCACTATTCGTTAGCTTGGATGTCGTTGCCACCGTTGGAGAAGCATGCATCCCGAACCTTGATGGATGCCAGCCAAACAGATCTCCCAAGTGCTGCAGCGGATTCTGCTACAAACAACCAGGCTGGGTCGTGGGGGTAAGTGAACTATCTGATGCTGCATCATCCGGGCTAACGACGCTTGTCGCTCAGTACTGCACGACTCGCTGAGATGGTGAAATAAGGTGCGACAGGCATAGGGCAGAGTTACTGTGGGCAATCGATTCAGGAACCCATTTACGTTCTTGTTTAATATTGAAACTTTGATCTCTGAACCACTTTAGAGCACTCGTGGGCACTTGAAAGGAACACCGAACACTGTCCAGACCTTCTATCACAATCTGATGAAGGCAGCGTTAGATTATTCGAACGTCAAGATTCGCAGCTCCTGTCTCAATCTGCTCAACCTCCTGAAACGCTGTAGCCCTCGACATTCAATACTTGAGTACCACCTGTGCTTCATACCACAGAATAATGATAACTCTACTACGGTTCTTGAGAATCGGACATCGCTACGGGCTGTAGCGTTGCGTCCAAGTCTGGGTGTTTCCCCCTGTTTGTAGGTCCAGACTCCGCTCCTTCTCCGCTCGGTCGTCCCCGTGCGAGGTCAGCCCTCCCTAGCTAGTAGCGACTCTCGCTCAGAAACAGGTCAGTGGATACCCTTCCGCAGGCTTTAGAAACGCTGTCTTATTTAGATCGTGGTCTGGTAGGGGGAGGTAGGGGGTCGCTANCCCCTTTCCAGACAATTTTGCCCTCATTTTCCTCGATTAAACCCTTATTTCGTGGTCCGCGACGCGCCTCCGACGTTTACTTCCTCAAGCCGACTCTTCAGCCCTCTTCTCAATCCGCCTCATGTCCTGTGCAGCTCCCGGACGCCATATGCAGCTCAACTACCCGTACTAACGAATCCTTATCTTGAGCATCACAGCAAATTACAATGACCCATATGCCAAATGATGCGTCCCAGCAACAGCGGCCTACTACCACTTGTACGTTGTTTTTGCTGGTGGCGAGTACCACCTTCAGTTCAGAGTGACACCGAGGGTGCTCCAGTAGTCAAAGCACCATCTCCGGCCTAGCTTGAAGCTTCTACCCCCTCCTTGTGCACCCTCCAAGCGTTGCCTTTGGGCGGGATGGGTTATCACGATTTTTCTCCCTCTAAGGGCACCGAATTGCGACGATGAAGCTCTCCGAAAATCTATGACGCTACCTGTTGTCTAAGTACATGCGCAGTAGGGATGTGACTTTGGGTCAAATCCAGGGCGCAAAAGACTGGACGGGGCTCACATTCTATTATTCGTTTCGTAATGTACTTGAATTACATTCTTATCCATTCTAAAGGGCTTCCTCGTTCATCCACCAGAGAACAAAGCCACTCAAAGTCCCCGAAAAACACTTGAGCTACGAAGATAAGCCTTCACCCGAGGAAGCAGGTATTGTTTGCTGAGCTTTTCGCTTCCCCGAAGTGACGGTTGGTATTCGCCCGCTAAATTCATGTATGTGTGTACGCAGGGGGTCCCATGCTTCTTCCCAATGGGACCGGTGGGGGAAATGGGAGACCAGTGTCCGATCCATGAGCTGCCGACGTCGGTTTCGACATATCAGGTACCGTGAAGTGAGGTGCCTCCCTATCTCCTAGAAAAAGGGATCAGACATTTGACAGGATCAAAATTTGTTATCGTCTCACTTGATTTCAGTCTCCTCCGATAAAGCAGGATAATCGCCACAACGAACATGAGAAACGCGATGCTGCTAATTGTGACACCGGCCACCAGGCCAGCACTGGTGTTTGAGTGGGGACTCGCATTTTGGGCTTGGTTGCTTGTCGTTGGGAATTGAGAAGATTGTGCCTGGGATACTGTCATGGTCACGGTGACTGTGGTCGCTGCCGGTGACGGCTCTGGTGCGGGAGACGCAACGACAAGGTAGTCAAGAAATAAGCGACTCCCAGCGTCTTTGCAACTTCCAACGAGGGTATGTTCGGTGTTGGATAGGGTTGAAGACCGGAAGAACACTTGCTGGTAAGCAACCCCTCGAACACTTGGACCGTTATGGAGTTGCGGCTCCCCATCATCAAGGATGTATGTTGAATTTGGAGGACCTTTTTTACCTCGGTCGTCTATGGTTCCAAAGACTATGATACCCGTACCTATCAATTGACAATGCAGAAATCGTGAATGAGCAAGTTGGACGTTCCCGCTGCGTACTTTACGGTTTACCATTGAACCTGAAGGTGAAGGACGCTCCATCGACCTCGGTTTCATGAGTAGAATGCTGAAACTCATTTGGAGAGCCATAGTTTGTCCATCCCGTTGAGTAAGTAAGTCGGGAATCGGTATCGTCCACGATAAATTGTAGATGCGTCGCCATCGGCCTAGTGAGAGGATGAGCTCTAACCTAAGAGATTATCAGCTAGCGTGGAATGAACAGAAGCCACCAGGCAAAGTTTATGCAGTTTTATACTAAGCGCAACGTGTGGGCGACGGTCAACCACCAATCAGAGCATACTACTCAAACAAGAATAATCACTCACTTCCTTCAATTATCCTTCCTGATTTGACGCCTATCTTCACAGACTCCCAGCCGCGACATCGTAGTTCATCATCGTTATGGGACCCAAAATTAGACTGAAAGCGTCATGTTCTTATAGACGCAATACGCATTCGCGATATCTGAGTTGCTGTCGCGTCAGGAGGGTTGACCAAATTCAGACAGGAGGTCCAAGAACAAGTCAAATAACGTTCGAGGCTGATTCACCGCAACCACATCATGAAACGCAGAATACCAGGCTTCAATACCATTGATGCCGTTGTGAGTGTATGACCTTTTGCAGCCTCAGGCTTCGATGCTACGCAGAAACGCTCACGTGGGGGACGCGTCGGGATCGCGTCAGACAATGCAGTGTTTTGCGTTGTGGATGCTACAAGAAAAACAGGAAGATAGATTCCATATTGTAACGGCAGGGCCGCTAGATCTCAGCTGTGTGGTTCTTGTACATGTCCACCCCCCTCCTCCTGGCGTAGATTGTCCACAAGGCTTCCGACCTAGGCCCCACCGTCGTTTTATAGCCCAACACATTCACCCCCTCTTAATCCCCACCCAAAATCCTACCCGCGCCAGATAAACCCATCAAAGCCTGTCTTGAAGTCTATAGACTATAACCCTCCCGGCCTGCAACTCGAAGTCTTGACGTCGCAAAGAGATGGGCCCCACAAGAGCCCATTCCGGTGCGACCGACGCAGAGGGGAGAGCAATGCTCGGTCGTCACCTTGACGGGTACAAACGGGTTATAGGACAAGGCTTATCAGGGGTCATGCTGGTGGGGAAGTAGGACCCGGGGCTTCCAATAAGTCGGGAGTGTATGTGCGATGAAGAAAAGAGAGGAGGGATACAACACGTTTTATAGGTATTTACGACTAAGCCCCTGTGCGAGCAGGCAAGTTTAAGGTTTTGTTGGCTTCAATATAAACACTGCCTCATCCATGTCGACCCGTTCACCCGCATGACCGCAATACCTACCACTGACGGCCTCACCCATTCAGATCCACTCCCGAATACCGTAGGCCGCTTCCTATCTCCTCGTAGCGTCAGGAGTGCGACACTGCGACTTCGCCCACACCAATCAGCCCCTTTTACCCTTTCTGCAAACAGGGACTATATTAGGGATTTCATCCGAATTCTCTCCGCACCTCGGATTCAGTTCCCCAGGTTCAGTTGACGGTGTCATGAACTGGTGAGCATCCAGCATGGATCATCATCTCATCCTTTCAGTGCATAGGAATCCGCGTGTACGGGCCCTATAGATGACGAAATGGATGTCAACCTACCCAGTTAACGACGTACCGCCTCTGGTCCTTTCAATCTACCTGAGTATATTGAGCCTAGTAGCTAGATCTGCCCCGCAATGGTACCCTGTATCAGCATCTGTTCGATTAATCTGGGACGCTATCAGTAGAGTATGGTGTGGTATCAAAACTTGCCACAAATGGGTGCTGCATTTCCACCACGTATGATGTCCCATGAGCCCTCGCGGAAATAGAGGTTTCGTCGGTTATAGCGGCACGAAATGAGCACCTTATCAGAGGGATGTCGTGAAATGCAGTTCCCCCCACGAAACTGAGACTGATGCCTTGCATATTTCAGCGTTCAGTCGAGCAAGAACAGTGTCAAGATAAAGAACAGGAGTTTCAACGACTCGAGACGTGTGTCATCTACTTCTGCGACCACGTCAGCCTTTTGCGTTCCAAGCTTTGCTGGCATGACGAACAGCTGACTCGAAAGGAAACTCGGAGAAAAAATGCGCGACAAGAGTAATATGTTTCGGGTCGTGGGAAAGTGTACACGTAGACGATTTTCATGCTTGACGTGGCGACCGAAGCAAATAAATAGAGTCCCTCTCCGTCGCCTCTCAATTTCTTTGTTCACTACCACCACCATCTCCCTCCCTTCCTCGACCCGGCCATCATCAACATGGCGAGACGACCATCCCGCTCGCAGTCACGACACCTACTCTCTTCTCTCTCTATCGCTTTCGTTGCTCTCGTAGCTATAATATGTCTTTGCCCTGTCGCTGTGCGCGCAGAGGATGCCAAATCTGAATACGGAACTGTCATCGGTATCGGTGCGTCTGCTTGTTTCACTTGACTGTAATGGAACGACGACTTACTAGTTACTTCTAGATTTGGGTACAACGTATGTGGAAATTTGGCAAAGCTTCGGACACGTTTACTCACCTAAACCTCTAGTTATTCTTGTGTTGGTGTTCAACGAGGTGGTCGCGTGGAAATTATTGCCAACGACCAGGGTCATCGTATAACTCCTTCTTGGGTCTCTTTCAATGACGACGAACGACTGTGAGTACTCGGTGGACTTGTCTTTTTTATTTGTCTTAACACAAGTTCATAGTGTCGGTGATGCCGCTAAAAACGCCTTCTCTTCCAACCCCAAAAACACCGTCTTCGACGCCAAGCGTCTCATCGGCCGCAAAATGGACGACAACGATATCCAACGCGACATCAAGCACTGGCCTTTCCGTGTCCGGGAAAAGAACGGCAAGCCCGCTATCACTGTCAAATACCGTGGAGAGGACAAGGACTTTGTGCGTCACAATTTTCATTTCTTTTGGCCATCTGGTTTTCCTGACTTCCACGGCACAGACTCCTGAAGAAATCTCCGCCATGGTCCTCACCAAGATGAAGGAGACTGCTGAGGCTTACCTCGGCGAGAAGGTCACCCACGCCGTCGTCACCGTCCCCGCCTACTTCAACGACGCTCAGCGTCAAGCCACCAAGGATGCCGGTACCATCGCTGGTCTCCAAGTCCTCCGTATCATCAACGAACCTACCGCCGCCGCCATCGCCTACGGTCTCAACAAGAAGGCCGGCGAATCGCAAATCATCGTCTACGATCTCGGTGGAGGAACCTTCGATGTTTCTCTCCTCTCCATCGACGACGGTGTCTTCGAAGTCTTGGCTACTGCTGGTGATACCCATCTTGGTGGTGAAGACTTCGACAACCGTGTTATTGATTACTTCGTCAAGCAATACAAGAAGAAGACCGGCACCGACGTCACCAGCAACCTCCGCGCCATGTCCAAGTTGAAGCGAGAAGTCGAGAAGGCCAAACGCACTCTTTCCAGCCAGCAATCCGTCCGCGTCGAAATCGAGTCCTTCGAGGACGGTAACGACTTCTCCGAGACCCTCACCCGTGCCAAGTTCGAAGAACTCAACATGGACCTCTTCAGGAAGACCATGAAGCCCGTCGAACAGGTTCTCAAGGACGCCAATGTCAAGAAGGAAGATGTCGACGAAGTCGTCCTCGTCGGTGGTTCCACTCGTATCCCTAAGGTCCAGACCCTCCTCAAGGAGTTCTTCGGTGGCAAGGAGCCTTCCAAGGGTATCAACCCCGATGAGGCTGTCGCCTACGGTGCCGCCGTCCAGGGTGGTATCCTCTCCGGTGCTGAAGGAACTGCTGATGTTGTTCTCGTTGATGTCTGCCCTCTTACTCTCGGTATTGAGACCACTGGTGGTGTCATGACCAAGCTCATCGCTCGTAACACCGTCATCCCCACCCGCAAGTCTCAAATGTACGTTCATGATTACGGCTCTTTGTGTTTGCATGTGCTAACTTGTCTACCTTCAGCTTCTCCACTGCCGCCGACAACCAACCCACCGTCCTCATCCAAGTCTTCGAGGGTGAACGTTCCCTCACCAAGGACAACAACCTTCTCGGCAAGTTCGAACTCACTGGCATTCCTCCCGCTCCTCGTGGCGTCCCTCAAATCGAAGTCACTTTCGAGATTGACGCCAACGGTATCATGAAGGTCGCCGCCGCTGATAAGGGAACGTGAGTACCATTCGCTGACACTGCCTCGACGTCTCGATGTTTACCTCTGTGACTTTTCAGTGGCAAGTCCGAGTCCATTACCATCAAGAACGAGAAGGGCCGTCTTTCTCAGGAGGAGATCGACCGCATGGTCGCCGACGCCGAGAAGTTCGCCGCTGAGGACGAAGCTCAACGCAAGCGTATCGAGGCCCTTAACTCCCTTTCTTCTTACGTCTACGGCCTCAAGACCCAACTCGGTGACACCGAAGGCCTCGGCGGTAAACTCTCCGATGACGACAAGAAGACCATCCTTTCCACCGTCAAGGACACCACCGACTGGATCGACGAGCACGGACAAACCGCCAGCGTTGAGGACCTCGAGGAGAAGTTGGCCGAGGTTCAGACCATCGTCAACCCCATCACCACCAAGATCTACAACCAAGGTGGCGCCCCCGGTGGCTCCGACGAGGAGGATCCTATCCGGGATCACGACGAGCTGTGAAAAGCTTTCTCCCATCTCCCTCTCGACGTCGTCTCTCCGACGCGTCGTGTTTTGTTGGGGTTTGCTTTTGTCTCGTCGTCTACCACCTTCCACTCATTTTTCCGACCATACTTATATACTTACACATCAACTTTACTTGGCGTCCGTATATTGTATGGGAAAAGCTTACAATGCACCTGCGGCGTTGGCGTAGCATAACATATAGGAAAGACTGGTGGCAGTGTTTCTTATAATAGGGTAGTCCAGTTACATTGCATTTCCCCTCTCTCACCGTTGCTTTTCTTTGTTATACTTATTGTACACTGCAATTGAATAGAACCCATCGCTGCATTCACAACATTTCCTGGAGAGTGAACGTTGAACTTGGACTACCACCGTTTACGCGGGCGGTTTGTTTGACTGTAGCTTGAATTGAACGCTCGCGAACGCTCTTAGGATATCGACTCCCAAGACGAGTTCCTTTCCGTTCGGTAGCATGCAGTCAGAGTGTTGCGTGAAGCCAAGGGGTTGGCCGTACGCGTGACTGCTAGGTTCGTCGTGTTGCGTCGAGAACGAAGATTCCGACTTGGACCAGGGGAGCCCCTGAGTACGCGTCGCGTCGAAAGCTGTGCAAAAGCAGAAGAGCTCGTTGATTGACCAAACCACCGCGAAACGGAAAACACACAACAACAGGCGGATGAAACGTATATATACGACGTACAGAGCTCCCCATATTCCTCATCAAAGCGAACACATACATCCTCAACCAGGTGAAAATCCTTCGACTTGCCTTCCCCATTCATCAACGCTTCCAGACAAGTCCTGCCGCCGTTCGACCCGTGAAGATGGCTGACACCCCCGTTCCCAGAGGTGTGTGATGTCGCTGTCTGAGCCGCAGCTCCTTGGACCCGCCGAGGGGCTGCGTCTAAGCTCAAGGAGTCGTTTTGTCCGACTCGAGCCACGGGGAGGGGGTAGGACTTCAAGAAATCTGGGAGGGTTGATTTGGCTTGAGGTGACGAGATTGATGGTGATCTGGGGTGTTGGATGTGTTTGCTTTGGAAAGGGTACGGCAGGGTCCTAGGTTGGAGTACTTCGGGAACACCTATGGCCTGAGGGGGGCGGTAGGCATGTACAAGAGCCAAAAGGCCGAGATCTAGGAACCCTGCCGTTTGTATAATTTGTGAGTGGKTTTTTTYCTTTCCTTTCTTTCCTTTCTTCGTAGGGGTTTCAAGTATTCGGTACACACACTCATGTAGATACCGTTGAATAGCGACTTCGTGAAATCAACTCCTCCTTCACATACGCACATCGTTGGTCGCTACGTTGCTTCTTGAGAACGAGTCACACATGGGACTTGACGGTTTGCGAGGCGAGGCCACGAAGACTGGGATCCAGATGGCCAGAGACTCGAAGAGGGCCGATCGATGGAGGCAATAGAGGAAGATGCTTCTGCAGGACACAAGGCGAAGTGATGATGTTCATAGTTGATGAGAAGGAGCGTATTCTTAGTATTCAGATTGGTTCCAAGCTTATGTGGAGCAGATAAATTCGAAGTCTCTACGAGGAGACTACTCTATGATCATATCGTTAGGCGTACCGGTACACATCACCTACTAAGAATTGAGTAAAACACCTGGGCTTTCATCGGGCGCATGCTTTAGGGAGTTTGAGCAAGATAGTTGACAGTTCCAGATGCTAAAAGGTCAAGTACGTTGAGGAGTCAGTTCAGCATCCAGGGAAGGAGGAAGTGAGGACTCACGAATACCGCTGAGAGCACCCCTGACGCTAAGGCTCTGGATGCGGGTGGACATGGCAGCAGGGGAGAGGTTTCCGCTGTAGCTGATGATGTAGGCGACGAGGCCGGCGATATGGGGGGTAGCCTAGCAAGTGAATGATACGATGAGCAATCTGAACGAAGGGGGTGAAGAGGGACATAACCCACCATGGAGGTACCAGAGATTCTGTTAGTGGCAGAGGTGCTGCCGATCCAGGAGCTGATTACGTCTTGGCCAGGAGCGAAGATATCAACGACGGCGCCATAGTTGGAGAAGGAAGCGCGAGCATCGGTGATAGTGGAGGCACCGACGGTGATGGCAGAGGGAGCACGAGCGGGGGATGTGTTAGCAGCGTTGGTGTTGGAGTTACCAGCAGCGACCTTGAAGTGAATGGAGATTAAATTGGAAATGATGTCAAAGGCAAGGGATTCAACATACGACGACGTGGATGCCAGCAGCGGTGAGCTATGAAGTCAATCAGACTTTGTTGGATCGGCAAAAGAGGGGATTACACACAGAAGCGACCGCGTTGTCCATAGCCGTTGACGCGCCACCACCAAGACTCATGGAGACAACAGAGGGGCGGCCGGAGGAACGAGCGGCGGTCAAGACCCAGTTAAGACCGGAGACACTACATAAGATGAGAATAGCACAGAATCGTGACGGATTTCACGTACATGCCAGAGACGCTCCCAGATCTGTAGGTAGGATGCCTGAATATCGATAAACGACGAACATTGATATAATAACGCACCCAGAATCGCTAAGAACCTTAACGGCGATGATATTGGCACCTTTGGCCACACCGAATTGACTACCAGCAACAGTGCCACTGGAAAGTACAAGATGAGCGCTCGTATTGAGGAAGTCGAGCTCGTCGAACAAGACTTACGCGCAGTGGGTACCGTGGCCGTTGCCATCAGCATTGGCATATCCGCCGAAGGTAGCTCCCCAGCGGGCACGGCCTCCGAATTGGGACTACATGCCCAGGGAGGAAGCCATCAGCTCAAGCTAACGCTCATGAGGAAGGCAAGGATTGGCAACTTACGTGGCTAGTGAGAACGCCTATTCGTACAAAGAGTTATGCAAGTGTCTCAAGTATCATCAGCAGTCGGACTTACCAGTATCTGCAAATGTATTAGCGAGGAATAACCTCTACCAGGGAAGGACAACTTACCGACAACATAGACATCGACACCAGAGCCTGTGGCGTCGTATGTATAACTGAAAGTCAAAGCCGCCGAGTTGGTGCTTGTGAGTCGGGAGGGCGTGCTCAAACGTGCCAAGCCCCAAGGTGCGTTGGTTCTGGCCACCGTCAGCAACAAAGAAAGACACGACATAGAACAAAGAAAGGCCTCACTGAGTGGCGAAGATGCTCATGACGCCATCTTCAGAGATGGATTCAACATCAGCTGAAGCGCGGAGAGCATCCAAATCTTTGGCAGAGAGCTTGCCTGAAGCGCGGAAGTCAGCATAACATCAACGACCGAGAAGATAGGAAAGTGCTCACCGGCAAATCCGTTGAGAGCAGTGTCCCATTCGTAGGTGGCGTTGACACCGAGGTTCCTCAAGAGGGCCTTGCGGGAGGCACCAGCCTTGAGCTTGACGATGTAGCTGTCCTGGACGCGCTCGCCGCTGTAAGACTCCACAGTCCTCAAAGCAGGCGCAGCGAGGACAGGTGCCAAAATGGCCAGGGAAGCAAAGAGAGCTGAGAAACGCATTTGGTTGGAATTGAGAGAAGTTTTGCTTCTGTAGGGCACTAGGAGAAGTGTAGGGAACGATTGCACTTCGTAAGACGCGTTTTATAGTCTTTGAGGAGGTGGTAGCTCCGTTGCGCCAAGAAGCGAGACATATGCGAACAATCACTGTGGGATTGCCAAACACCTTGGTAGGACAGAAAATCCCTTTTGCAAAGACAGAGCAATGTTCGACCATCATCGGCAGCCAAGGATTTTTTGATGCCTTTCAAAGATAAAGGGTAGTTACATGTAGTCTTGAAACGTCGGTAACTAAGGCAAGAGTGGCGAGGGGACACCTTCTTCGCAAGTTAAGTGACTTCTTCTAAAACAAAACAGAACCACTTGAGCCACTCACTGCCTAGATGAACGTGGCGCACAAAAGGTTCAACGCAACATTGGAATTTGGGTAGTAGTAGCGACCTCCACTTCCGTTCCAAAGATCGCCAGGACATTTGGAGATCACGAGCTTGGACAACACAATGCAAAGATCATAATTCGGCTAGATAGACAACACCAGCACGCTGTACGATATGATGCCAATGAAAGGAATTGAGAAGCCGTGAGTTTTGACTTCGGCGAGGTCGTTGTATTATCTATAAGAGGATATTCAGGAATGACTAAGTTACTTCTTGAATGCGAATCATATGGCAACATACCGCAACACATGTGGTTCCGAGGCCAGCAAGAGATTGTGAGTGATATTCACCTCCGATATGTCAGTAAACCCGAGGTAAGTATGGCAAGACGAAGCTTTTCAGAGGCTTGGAAGAGCATGATCCACAGCGAGTCCTCCAGAGGACCTCGTCGGTCGTTGGGCCAAGACAGTCATTGAATGTCATTTGTGAAAGAAGGCGAAAAGAAGGTCGCGTTACGGACACGCGTCATGTTCTGTGACATGTGACTATATCCTCCTTTCTCTCATATTAGGAGACTCCTTAAAGCCCTTGACYCAAGCCCAATGAATGTRGACTTGCCAGTGTCAAGTTGAGTATCATTTTCGGTCGAAAAAGAGTAGCCAGAGGGACCAAATTCATGAACAGCACATAGAGATGGCATACAGCCTCTAATTTGTCAAAGCACAATGTACGTATAGAGTAATCAAGTCACACCGCAAAAGGAACACGAGAAAATTCCGGAGAAGGCAAGGTAAGCAAAAGCATAGAGGTTACAAGGCGTCAAGTGCGATGTATAAGTACAAATATATAATGATATAAGTGATCTGTCGCAGACATGCAGATTGCGAAATGTTCGAATGGCCATCCAATATTCATCCAAGTGAGAAGATCATGAGATATACATATCCAATTTTTGGGATCGAGCGGTAAGACGTTAAGTATTTGAACGAGTTTTATGATCGCCACGCCACGCTGAGGGAACAGTAGCAGGCCCGGGTATCCCGTCGTCATTCGTGTTCGTGGCTGAATCGTTCCGTATTAGCGGTGCAGGTGGAGAAGAGGATGGCGAATAAGAGGTAGCAGTGATGGGTGCAGGAGGAGCAGGAGCGGGAAGAGGTGGGACATCACTGAAAGAAGGCAAACTCGGTGGTCGATAAGGTGGTAGCGTTGTCCTATGTGAGGAATTCGAGATGAAGGAAGAGTTGCGCGTAAGCCTCGCACGAGGTCCTTGGTCATTTTGCCACGTTGAATCCGAGTCGTTGTCTGACTCTGCATCACCTCTTGTACCAGACTCTCCATCGACAGGAAGCGGGCTAGTCGAAGGGAGCGGCGGTACTGGTTCATCGAAGGAAGAGGAAGAAGGTCGTGAGCGAATTGAGTGCCGGTATGATGGAAGGCTCGGAGTAACAGATGGTCTCCTTCGTGAGTTCCAAATATCGATCGGGGGAGATGGGGGGCTCGGTGGACTCGGAGGAGCGACAGTATCCTTTGAGGGGATCTCAGGGGGTTCTGCTATTGATTCTGTGTCCTCACGGTTCCAAGGACGACGACCGCCCTCCGATGTCGCAGAAGGGGGGTCACTGGTACGTCTCAAGTTCGAAGGGCCGGCGATAGGGCTAGCAAGATGTTCCACATGACCCGTATGTCCGTGTGCTCCTCCTTCATGAGTATGAGGAATGGCGACAGTCCCCAGCCGAGGACTTGCAAGTAAAGCTGAGCAGAAGCTACTACCGCGCAGTGGAGGAGCCAGAGGAGACATGGGCCTGGTTTCAAGCTGAGTTTCAGCCCTCGCCTGCCTGTGCTCAACGACCTCCATCTTCGACAACCCATTTTCTACATCCTCAGTGTGAGGAGGCTCGGGTGTATGGGTTCGACCAATAAGTGTTCGTAGAGAAGAGCGCCTACTCATGTTCATACTCATGCTCATAGCATCGATACCATCCTGCGGCTCTCCTGTATTATGCTGATCTGCACGGATAGTAAACAATGGAAGCAGAAATAGGTGGCAGCGAATAGACTCACTGCTCCCTAGCCTTACAACGGATGCCTTTTTCTTGGATCGGAGATACAGGATGATACAGACAGCGAAGAGGATGGCGCCTAGGACGAGTAAGACAGAAGCTATCTGCACTCCTTCAGGATCGATAGCTCTACGCTCTAATGGTCTAGTTGTATGGAGAGACAGTCGACCAGAGCTACTACAAGTGTGTATAAAAAGTGGGCGCTGTGAGTACTGGATACCGTTAAGATTGTATTGAAAGACTCACGTAGAAACCGCCTGGTCAACCAGACCTGCCAACGAAGTCCTTGAAGCCAAATATGGATCTGACATGTTACAGAGCCGCAACGGCTAGCTATTGCGCTGAGTACGCGAAGTAGCAGGGAGTCGTTGAGAGTCCAGCCAAGTCGCGTCTGAGGCCTCGCCGTCAAGTGCGGGAGTATAAACAGACAGATCAAAGACAGAAACCGCCCGGTGTCATATTCTCCAGCGTATATATGTCTTCCAGACGGGCCTAGAACTCAAAGCAGCATCGCAGCTTGATCGCAGCGCCAGGCAGAACTAACTGACGGTTTTGACGGTTTCCATCACGGAGGGGAGCGCCTTCGCGATACGTTGTGTTTAATGCGAGGTAGTCGACCAGTAAGACTTCAGCATGAGCTAAAGGGTACTTAGCAACTCCTCTCCGATCATGATCATGATTGAATATCACTTACAGCCTTCAAAGGTTCAAGCGGAATCAGATTCCATTTTTAGACAAGTTTGTGGTGACATACCTCAAACTTGCGCGTATTTTTAGAGCAGACTCCGAAGAGGCGAGCAAAGTGCGAAGACAACAGCCGAGTAAGGGTGTTTGCCGTGCTATGAGAAGATGGTGGTCGCTAGAAAGGAAGTTCACGTTCACACTCACATTATCAAAGTCATGGCGCCCTGGACTGTCAGGGGATGATTGCAGCATGGTTGCATGAGATATTGAGTAGGGATTGAGAGACGTACGGGGGGACATAGGTAAGCGTAAGGGTAAAGCAGTAGTACACTGGTATATAGCAGAGAGACGGAAAGAGCCCAAGTCCAAGACCCAAAAGTACAAAGATTGAGGTACAAGCAATAGAGTAATAGCAGAGTGGGAACAGGAAGGGATGAGTGCGGATGCAAGGTTGTAAGTTAGAACCATCTTCGGAAAGGAAGACCATAAGGGGGACCACGATTTCATATCGATAACCACTTAACGGGTGGATACATAGTCGTCTTCATCATCTGAATACGGAGATATCCTGATAGCCCGGTAGGGTGGAGGGCGTCGACGGATAGATGAATTGCTTCGGCTGGATGTGGAGAGTACATCTGTGTCGTCTGACTGATTATCCGAGGATGAATCTGATAGAGCNAGGAATGGGGAGGACGAGGCGGAAGGCATCCTTGCCGTTGAGGTAGAAACGATATAACCGTTTCTCGCGGATGAATCCAAGGGATTCATAGAGAGAAAGGGCAGCAGAGTTGTCAAACTCTGTCTCAAGGACGACCTATCACGCTGCGTGAGCATCACGTTTTGCAGTGAATGAAGACAAAATTACCTCATCCACCCCGTCAAGTTTCATGGCATCGATCGAGTTCTTGACAAGAGCACTAGCTAAACGCGAGATAGAATGGGGGGACAAGGAAAGGATGGTGTATGGGGGAAAAAGAAAAACAAAGGAACCCGCACCGCAAGAGACAATGCGTGTTATCCCTCATCTAAGAATCACTTGTGAGGAGGAGATAGAGGCAAGGAAACGGGACGAACCGATTCCTCGTTTACGCCATTCTTTAGATACGCTAAGCATAGCAATATACCCTCTGTTTGACTGCTTCCTGTGCATGCTCTGCTTGCAGACAATCACGCCGACGGGGTCTGGTGTGGCAGGGTCACTCGGATATGCCTAAACGACCGCGTAATTCATGGTCAGTACACGTACTCGCCCATATGCTGATTTCAGCAAATATCATGCTCACCAGATACGCTAGGTGTGGCCTGAAAGCAGCGGCGCGATAAGTAAATCATTCACTCGGGGTGGTCGTGTGACTGCCTACCATTGATGGAGGAAGTACCGGTAAGTGTAGACAACGTATGGCTCGCTGAGCTCATTCTGCACCAATGCCATGATATGGGGAAGGTCTTGTTCGCCCCCGTATTGTCTGTAAACGATATCTGACATGGTGGTAGCGGTGATAGAATGAGCAGGCCCACACGTTGCCATTCCAATTGGGAGCGTGTCCGAGGTACCACGTGAACCTAAGCGCTCGGAGTTTTGGGCGCTCCATGTTCGATAGGCTTTTAGGTTCGTTCTCTTGGCACTCGGAGTCATACTTATGTTTTCGCCATGTTTTCGCCTCCTCGTCATCCGGACATTGACTTGGAATCTTGAAATATAAGCCTGCTACGTTCGTATCAGGTTGTTACCTGTTTCGTGACAAATTAACTCAATACTTGGGTTTGGTGACCACGGACAAAATGCTGCCCCAACCCTCGGAACCGGGACCACGGTGGCTTGCCGACCATTGTAAGCGGCTCCACTGATAATAATGGCACCAGGCTGATTTGGTATTTCTGTGCTCGAAGGGCGCGTTTCTGGCGAATTCATGGGGCGCAATACGAATCACTGTGTTTTTCTCGTTTCAGTGAAACTTTCAGGTGATCTTCACCAGGGAGACATCTCATTGTCGACTCTCGAGCGATCTAGGCGTCGCCGTCTCGCCTGTTGTGGTTCAGGAGGGGATCGATGAAGAGGAAGAGCTTTCGACTGTTTATGAGCCCCTCCTTTCTTCGCACCATTTTGATAGGATCCCTATGTCTGACTTCAATGAGCTTAAGCTGGTCTGTCGACTGCCTCATGGCTTCTGAAGAACGTGCGAGGAATTTCTGAGGACGGTGTCCATCTTACTTGAGGAGGGAAGTTCTTGGAAGTTGGCTATCGTCGTTCCGCGGCCGGTTAATTTTGCATGCCGTCTTGACGCAGCGAAGCTGGAAGGTGATTAGTTCAGATACAATCCAAGGTCATGGCATCTCCGTCTCCTCTCCGACCACCTTCGAACTTCCTTTCCTATTCGCTTCGATACGTGGGAGAGGCTTCAACGACTTCTTTGCTCGCGAGACCAGTCACCCACCCATCGGCTGTGTGGGCCAACCATCGCCCCTAGGCCTCGATCTTAGCTCACTTCTTCCCTTTATTTGGCTCGAGGGCTATCCGTGTCGAAACGTCTTTGTGCATAAGAGCACGCTAGGTCACCTTTTCCTCAGGCATTACACCCGACATATCCCTGGCACCGAACCTAATCCGTTCTGTCATATTTTCTGCGTTGGACATTCCTTTTGGCTCCCTCCGTCATACCCCTTGAGGACTTTTCAGGATGTGGCTTGGTACTTGCGGAATGAGGCTTTTCTCATGGTTTCCTAGTCTCCCTGCCAGACCTGCATCCACTTTGTTGTCTGGGTGAGAATCTCTATCGCCCTCCTTAGAGTCATCCAGGATTCTGAAACTGGTTTTTTGTAATATGTTCTTGAAAAGCTTCAATGTGGCGTTCACCTACCTGATTTGTTTGCGGAAAGCTCTCACTGTCAGGCTCATATTACGTGCGTCTCCGCCACCAAAGAACATTCCTGCCCATACTTATCCTCGGTTGTCTTGTTGACCTCTTCTCACACGCCACACGACGTCAGTTACGACGACGACAATCTCTATATCTCGGTTATCGCGTTCGGTGACAGGACTTTCTCGAGTTAATCTTTTTCAAGACCACCCGGTGCCGCACGGACACCGTACGTATGTTCTCATGCAATACATACAACGGCTTGGCTCCAGGTACTTACGGCACCCGAGCGCGCTTGTGTTTCGTCTCCACCCTACCCCCGCTGCAACCCGGTTTCTCATCATCCCTCCATCCACTACCCCGATGCCTATCATCGAATCGTTCCGCGACACGGTAGACCGCGGGCATATCTGGCTCCCAATTTGGTCACTCGACCATATAAAGACATTGTGCCTTACGGGTTACGGGCAATTTCTACCACTTGATATACCTTGGCTTGGGAATCCCGCAGTGAGAAATTTATTTGCTTGCTACTCCGGTAGTCCTCCTCCTGGTCAGTCAAACCTATATATATATCTTCAAACGCTCATCAGTGTTCTTCGCAGCCGTCAAATTGTTCTGATCCCTGACACATCGCGTACCCAAAGAATCGGACACGCTGATTATATATGAAGCCTTCCCGGAGCCGTTCCACCTCTTTGTGCTCCTGGTGCGCTCCCCATAGACCTACCCACCTCCGTACCGCGTCGTAGACGACGTTCGTTCATGACCATGTCTGCCAACGACAAATTCATCGCACTCTTCAAGGGAAACTTGATTCCCCTACACACTGTCCGTAAGTACCCCACCCATCTACTGATTCATGTAGTGCTGACAAGGTCCCTCCGCAAAGTTCCTTGCTTGACTTGGATACTGCACGATTACCGTGAGTCTCACAAAGTGAAAAAGCTCCACCACCCACCATGTGCTCATCAAATCCAAAGTTATTACATTGGAGGACGAGGTAGCGTTGCTTTCTTCTCCACATGACATCAACTAAACCGGCTATCAGGTTCGCTTCATCTGGGTAATTATCCCCACCACTAGCCCTTGACACATCATCAACTCACTCCTATATCAGCCCCAGAAATGGGGTACCTCCAAGATCATGTTCCTATGGGTGCGTCACGCAGTTTGTCAATACGCACAGATCCTTCCGAAATCTGATCAACACAACCGACGAAACAGATACGCTACTATAGCATTGTCCTGTTGATTTTCGATGCGACGCAGATACACCTCTTCGCACGACCGGGGATTACATCAGACAAAGTGTAGGTTTTCTATTCATTCTATAATTATCCTCCCCTCTAAGCGGCGAAAANTTTTCCATGATTTTTTTTTTACAGTTGCTTAGGCATGGATCCGACTATCCGTGTAATCGGTGCGATCGCACTCTGGTCCGTTGAGATCATCATGCAATTACGCATCTACGCGTTATATGATTGCAGCAAAAGGGTTCGTCCGAAATCCGTGTTCATCTTTGTCCGGTGCTGTTATGAAACGTCCGATGCCTCATAGGTCGCTGCGTTTAACGCAGCACTCTTCTTAGGATCTATCGCAGGCTTTCTATGGGTCCTAATCTACAACGCCAAGCTCCGACCAGGTCTCATCGCGGATGCTGTGCATCTCCCCCTCCCTGGCTGTCCTAGTATACACGCCGGGCTTGAATGGGCTCAGTGGATTCCAGGTGAAGAACATAGTACCCCTTGTATCATATTTCCGAGTTCTAACCATCACCCTTTCCAGCTACCGCCTTCGAAGGCGTCTTGTTCGGGTTCGCTCTTGCCAAAGCTCTCCAAAAGTCTTGGAAAGACACAAGACTATCGAAACGCTTCTCGTTGTATGATCTTTTGCTCCGTGATAATCTGATGTATTTCTTTGCGTGAGTATCTACTTGACATGTCCACATGTGCTATCGTGGGTGGATGAATACTGACTTTGGCGTTATGCAGGATTACTTGCATCTTGATTTTCAACAACCTGATGGTCGTCGTACGTATTGGTGGAACCAATGCAGATTTAATCATGATAAACTGACTGCTGATATTGGTAGGGTATCACTCACATCCCTTGGTTCAGCTACGGGTACGTGCATCATCGTTGTTATCTCAGGTGACTATCTTGCTTATTCAATGCGAATCAGTCCTTTCCACGCCGCATTAGGTATCCTAACCACCCGCATGCTGCTCAACCTCCGAAAAGCCACAGCCTACGACGTCTCCGCAGCTAATCTCACCCACATCTACGTCGACGGCGTATTGAAGCACTCCCATGAAGCGACCGATAGATGGCGGCGTCCTGCTGCGTCTACTGGACTATCTGGTCTAGCGTTCCAGAGGTCAGAAGCCGGGACGAGCACCTTGAGCTCGCCCACAACCCTCAATTCAACCATCGAGAGCAACGACCTCAGCACGACGAAGAATCCTGTTTGATCAGGGCCAACTATTTATTCGACGTAATTTGTTATCTGGCACTGCTTTGGGGCAGCACAATTTCTGCGCCCATGTATATATGTACGACTTGCTAGTACCGGATGAACCAAGAGCTACGAGTTTCCTTCTGCTACAGGTTCCCTCTTGGACCATCCCATCCGCTGAAGTTCCTCAAGTCACTTTAGGTAGGTTCGACCGCAGCATTTCTGCAGAGTACAAGATACAATGAATTCCAACTTCTCTGGTCAATGGGATTTACTAAATACTTCCTACGCAGGCGTGGATCACCGTGTCTTGATCATCTCGACTGTTCGGAGGTAAGTTTAGGAGAAAAGGAGAGACAGGAGATAGGCTCGAGGCGTCCCATTTCACCCGGCTATCATTTTTCTTGCCCCGGCCAAGTGGGAGACTCTCTCACCTGCAATGACAACTTGTACCGATAAGTTCATGTGCTTCTCGCGTTCGCTCAGTATCTCATACCCTGCTTCTAGTAGCGAGGGCGACATGAATTCCATTGTTTGCGATATTGGGTTCACCTCATTCAAGAAGGCTCTCGCTCTCGCCCAACCCTCTAATGTATCTCGCCCTTACACCTGGAAAGGATTCCGTTAGCGTCCATATGGTGGAGATAACGCCAACTCTGGGAGTAGATGGTGCCATTCCTTCAATGGATATCATCATCATCTGCCTCTGTTGTTAAATATACCACAGGCGATGTTCACTAATACTTGCGTGGTGGTTTTATCGTAAAGCCTTTCCGCTCCCTCACGATGCCCTCAACCGACTTGGCGAAGGGTCCTGCCTACCCAGACGAAGCCAAGGATCATGTCCACAGAAACACAATCATGGTCGCTGAATCCATTGACACTCAAGTATCGCTCCACGAAGGCGACCCGGACAATCCTTATTATATCGAGGATTTAGATTATACTTCGGAGGAAGAAGCAGAGGTCGTGCGCATCCTCGATACCCGGCTGTTCCCCTGGGTTCTCTTGACGACCTTCGTCTTAAACATGGATCGGACAAATCATTCCAACGCAGTCTCCGACAATTTGCCCCAAGATTTGGGGTTTACTATTGACACTGTGAACCTTGGCGTTGCGATATACTCTGTGCTATTCTCGTTGTTCTGTCTCTCAGGATCAGTGATAGCGAAGCATGTCGGACCGTCACGGTGTAAGCAAACTCAACGCATCCTTCACAACATTCTGACCTTGAAACTGACCCCAATCGTACAGGGATACCGACGCTGATGCTTGCATGGGGCTTTGTCACGCTCGCCCATGCCTTGATCAAGAATAAATCGGGCTACCTCGCTGGTGATGTTCAAGCCCTTCCTGGATTCTTGATCGTCCGAATACTGAATAGTCACTCATTGAACTTCTAGCACGATGCTGTGGGTCTATATTTACCTCCTCTCCTCTCACCCTGTTCCTCACCCCTTCTTCTTAGGGATCGCAATCACGGAGGGCGGTGTCATCCCAGCGACACTAGTCTACCTCGGTGGATTCTACAGAGGAACTGAGCTAGCTACACGATTAGCTTGGTTCTGGGGAATTCAAGTGGGTAACCAAGTCGTTTAACCAAATTCGCGGACGCGAAACCCAGACATCGTGTTTCTAGATCATTGCAAGTGCTGTTAGCGGCTTAATGGCCAGCGGTCTTCTACAGCTCAGAGGTATTGGCGGCTTGGAAGGATGGAAATGGCTGTTTCTTGTTGACGGTATAATTACCGTCTTTGTCGCGGTGGCGACATGGTTCGTCCGACTCTTTCATTTCATTCATGCTCCTATCGAACCCCCTGTCAGGTTCTACCTTCCCCGAAGCGTTGTTCACACCAAGGGTGGTATTCGTGGCTTCAAACCCTGGTTCACGACGCGTCAAATACAAATATCTGTCACAAGAGTTATTCGCGATGATCCATCGAAGCGAGCTTATGAGTGCGCTCCTAGTATGGCCTATTGTTTCGCTGTTTACCACCCTTGAACCTAGGACTCCAGCGCGATGGGCCGATGTTAAGGACGCTCTTACTGACACTGGCCTTTGGGGGCATCTCATTCTTACTACGCTTGGTCTAACTCCGACTACACCGCTCTCTACTTGTAAGCCACCCTCTTCGCCAAATGTAATCCGATATCTRCTGACCGTGCATCTCAGACCTCCCAACGGTCATTAAAACGTTCCATTTCAACGTTGTAAGTCTGGTGTTTCACATCTTGCCCATATGATTCTCAACGACGTCACTCTCTGAGTTCGTCGCAAACGCTCTGACAGCGCCGCCTTACATCTTACAATGGTTGTTCACTGTCTTGGTCATCTCGCATTCTGATCGTACAAGGGAGCGCGGTCTTCACGGAGCCTTCGGGGGTAGGCCTTCTCCAGCGATTGTAGTGCTCTACAGCTGACAGATCTGAGTGATTTAGCTGGATGGCAGCTTGTCGGTTGGGTACTTCTCCGTGCCTTACCAGCAGGTACTAGCAAAGGGGTCAAGTGGGTCTCAACAACTGTCATCTTGAGTATACAGCCCTGAATTCTTGGGTCTTA
>JAPEVF010000015.1:11836-108579 GCA_029747585.1 Pleurotus djamor | reverse complement strand
TTGATGCAGGTACTTCGCAGCTGTTGTGGTAGCATCTTGGCCCTACACCCATCCCCTGAACATCGCTTGGATGTCCGAAAACACAGGGTGGGTTTCCCTTTCAATCAACCTTGAAAGGAGGCCTCCTGAAAGAAGTTCGTTAGGAGTATCGGAAAGAGGACGATAGCCTCAGGTGCGGTCATTGGATTCGCCAACATTTACGGAGGTACGCTTTCTTCGCTTCCTTCAGCTTCCATTTCATTTTCGAACTCAACAAACCGTTTGTGAAGTATGGGGCTCGCAGGTATGTGTTGTCCCACATTCTCTAGCACAGGCTTTCTCAGCCTTAATTTGACTAGATCTATCGTGCAAGTGACGCACCAGACTTCAAACGCGGGAACACAATCAACATCGTCTTCGCTGGTCTCGCATTCATCATGTGGTTCGCCCAGAAATACTACTACAAATATCGCAATGCCAAGAACGCTGAAACGCTGACGCGTCTTTCGGAGGAAGAGAAACGAGCTGAAGATTCGATGAGGGAGGTAAAAGGGAACAGGAGTATTTTCTTCACGTTTACGCATTAACACCCATGGGCACAACCAATAACGCACATGTATTCGCATACATGTCTATGTTGAACGACGATAACGCCTCTTTGTCTGCTTAGGACGGGGTGGTAGCCCATTGACGATTCGGCCTGAGTCCCCAACTCTCCAGCCATGCTGTGAAGAGGCCGGCGATTTTTTCATGGCCTGGGACATCTGGATGGACATTGCTGTACAAACAGGCGGTAGATCAGCAAAAATGCACGCATACCTCAACAGGATAACAGGATGGTCATGATGAGGTGACGTACTCGGGATAAACATCCTGGAAGGTAACCCAACCAGTAGTATTGACAAGGAAGACTTGATTGTCACCGAGAGCGATCCTAAGATAACGGTGAACAATCTGTCTGAGTCAAAGCGATCAGAAAAGGTTTAGTGGCACGAACCTCCGCTGAACAATATCCGTGTACGCTCCATCATAATAATAATACACGTTACCGTCGCTGTTTGGCCAGCCCCACTAACAACGCGTAACTGGTCAATGACAATCCCAATCAAGGCACTTAAGGTGTATCCATACCGGAGTGAAGACAAAGATAGGCTGATCGACATAGATGGTACGCAGTCGAGTCAAGAAATCCGAGTAGACCTGGAGTCACGGTGTAACTGTTGAGTTGACAAGGCACACTGTTAATCGGATGACTACGATACCTGGACAAATTGTTCTTGCGTAACACCCTGTGATGCATCGTTTGCTCTAGCTTGAGAGATGAGAGTGTGTGAGGTTGTTATTTGGATGTTGACACACCCGATATGGATGATAATATGCGTTGGAGGGGGTTTATCCCTGGAAAAGTCCCAGGGCGTGGTGTAGTTGTGATCGGCGGCCCAGATGAATCCGGTATCTTCAGTCTAATATTGGCAGAAAGGGATTTGAGGTTAAAAGTTGCAGCACAGTTGTTGGTGTTGATGAACGACTCACTTGAAAGAATTGATAAGAAACACCGTGGACGTTGCCATACGATACGATATCCTGTATGGACACAAGTAGTAGGTACATAATTAAGCAGTATGGATGCATTATCGAGCGTACCGTCAAAGCTGCCCCAGGTTGGGCCGTCACGGTATGTTCGGCCTTGAAGTGTTCGCCAACGAGGAATGGCCATGCTTGGTTAACCCCTAAAGGGAGGAATTGGCCCTTTTTGGGAGATGTGAGGAAACGAAGCATGTCAATCAACGAACTCAGTGATGAACATACCGCTGAAAGCGAATCTCCGATGAACTGAAAACTTGTGCGACTTGGTCTGTATGATCGAAGTCTAGCGCCCTAGAAAGACAAAATATGGAAGAAGCTCAGCGCCATCACCCCAAAATGTCGAATTTGTTGCAGTGTGACCAGCCGATCTACGTACGTCATTCAGAATGATCTTCTCTAGGTTCATTCGGTTGTTCTGCCATCCTTCGACGTTTATCCGTATAACGCTTCGCTGGCTCCTCCTGCGGGAGCTGGGCGTGGAGGTGTCCAATAGGATGGTGTTCAACCCCTCAGTTACATTGACGGTAAAGTAGGGAGCGTAGTCGATCGAAACGCCGACAGCTGCGAATGGAGCAGTGGTATGCGGACCTAATTGAAGCTGAAGAGATTTGACATTTTCGGCGTGAAGCTTGAAGCCTGAGCCTGCCCTGCGATCATTTCAAGAGATTAGGCGAATTATTCCTTCCGAGGCGAGGAATACGATTATGAGTAAACGACAATGAGCGGCGTAGTACGTACCACCAAGTACCGGGTGAGTCGTCCCATCTGCCATGGTAGTATATCCGTGGATCACTGCTGTGGATTGTCAGGGCGGTGATACCAAGTGCACCCGCGAGGGCGGTGCAGAGAACGACGAGTGAGATAAACATGCGGGGAGAATCGAGGTCATCGCAGACGATTTATACTTATACCTGGCTTCTAAGCGAAGTTTAGGTGGTTGGCCGAGGAAAAACCGAAGTATTGGGATTTTCGCGGGTGGGGGCGGGCCTCGACGACTTCAGAGAGGCCCGGGTAGGCTGGCGACACTTGAACGTTGCAAATTGCGTGAATCGCTTGCTTAGGTGGTGGCTTTGCCCGTCAGATGAGGCAGTAGTCGAAAGTGCACAGCGACGGAGCCGAGCCCAGTCCCCATCGATATATGTCTATAAGTACTATCAATCCGAGAAGGGAGCCGATCTGAGAAGACCATGGGAAGCGTAGCAAGTACTTAGTACTTAGGATGCATTGGGCGCTTCATTAGACGCTCAAGTCTACACAGCTCTTGTTGATGGGATCATTGTTGACCTGGAGAGGTGTTGACCGCAAAAGTCATCGGATGTCAGAGTTTGGAAAGCACCTGAACGCCTCGTGGTATCGATTCCAAGGATTCAGGAAGTAAAATCGAACCATTTTCGCAGTTCATCAGAATGCATCGGAACCAATGCGGGAATGCCNAAAAAAACGCCGCAGTATATTTGGCTTGCTGTGCGGATAGACTGGAAAGGCGAAAAGTGGCATCGCAGAAGGTAGGCACGAAGCTCGGTCGATGTCTCGAAAGCCCAGCAAAAACAATACCAATTCGTCGAGGCCGTGTCTGACAATTGGGCTGTTCTTTGGCATATGTTCTCTGTAACAAGAGGCGTTGTTGTTGTCAGTTGCCATTGCCAACCGAGGATGGTCGTTGTGGGCGACTCACAGAAGATCAAGGCGCCAAACACAATGGGAGGGAACAAGCGGGGTTACGTAACGTGGTTCATGTGTGTGGCGAGCTGCCTTGTTGAATTGGTTCAAATTGGCAGGAGGCTCCTCGAAGCTATAGAATGCCCATTGCCCCCTTCACCACATCCACCACCATCACTCGTTGACAGCGACGACGACGACGACCTCAACGACAACGCCAACGACGACAAATTATCAAATTTCCCCCTGCCACTTCCTAACGATTTATCCCACACACAGCGAGTATGTTTCATCCGTCTCGGCGCACCGCATTTCACAGTTAAACCACTCCTTCATCCCAAAGTCCCCTCCATGTCCTCTTCAACGACCACCGATTGTCCAATATTGGTATGGATGCTCTCCCTGAATCGGGAGTATACGAAAGATGTGAGCGATTATTTGATTTTCGTTCGAAAATTGAACTGAACGGACCCTTGAAAGGAATACGATGCTTGTTACAAAGTTGTAAAAGAATGTGTACCTCATGCCGGCGTCGCTTACAACCCCCCAGATGCAGACACATTCAGTGAGCAAAATGACGCCCATTCTATTGGCTTACATCTAATGCATCGCACCCTCGGGAACAGGACAATTGATGACGTTCATGTTGCCCCTGCTCATGATGAGACACAGACGCATACCCAGAGCGAAGTGGCGGGATTGCGTCACTTCAAATGGCAAGCATTGGATCGAACAGGTGCAGTTGTGAAACCCTACCCCCGCTATCTCCACCGTTCAACAAACCTCTTCATTCTCCTCCAAAGATTCCAGATGATCTGCCACCAGAAAAATTTCTTCACTCGATGATTGGGTATCACCTTGCTACGGAAAATTCCCTCTGCGGGATGGCGATGACGCAGGGGATCCAACGGAAAGTGATTAACATCGGTCTCGGCATGAAACAACTTCTCGTCGAGCCGAGAGGAGTATCGGTGCAGGCCTATGTTGAGTCCTTTTCACATAAAGTGAGTCGCGACCTGTGTTGTTTGTCCCTTTGAACTGATCGGTCCGTGTGCCACAGCTTACGAGTCTGGAAATGTCGATGATTACGCCCGACCTAGGAGATGAAGTAATGTTACGACGGCTCTGTATAGTTCTTTCCCTCAAGCAAGCCTACATCAAGGCCATCGGCCAACCCATCGGCTTCGACTGGTCACGTCTGGAATTCAACATCCCAGAAGAATCTGTAATCGGTGACGGACACCCACTAACCGGCTGGGAATTCAGGATATTCAAAGCCAACCTCGGAGTCGCTCGCAAAGATGTCCTCGTTGAAGAACAATATCAATGTGTCTGCGCCTTCTTCAGAGGGACGAAGGATTCGAAGTTCATCTGGCATGAATCACAAAAAGAATTGGAATCTTGGGTACAGTTCATCAATATCGACCAGATGGTGAAAGTCATACCAAAGTTGACTGCTTGATGCCGTTTTCTTTCTCTCGTCGACCACTTCACCGAATATCCGCTTATATTTATTTCCTAACCGCTGCGCTATCCCCCGCTATCCCACATAACATATTATACCACGGATCCGTCGATATAGCACCCCTCCTGTATGTAGACTACCACTTCGCTACAAATAATCCTTTACTTACCTTGCATTAGTAGACCCGCCTCCATTTCGCAACGTTCATACATACACCATGACAACATGTAACCGTAAACCTTTGCGCTATTCCTGTTCCATCGGCCCCGAAGTTTCCCAAGTGAGTCACCTCTGCAACAGCATCCCTTCCTCATCCGGATACCTGTTTGTCCTTCGATCTTCGGAGACTGTGGAAAGACTCCAAAATGACCATCATGACGCCTTCACATCAACTGCTTGGGGATTCCGTGGGGGTTCTCGATCAGTCTGTTGCTCCCTATTGTGAGAAGCAAACGTTCGAGATTGGCCAGGAGGTGCTTAGCAAGGGAAAAATGAGCGTATTCGTTGATGCTTGAAAGGAACCAGTTGGGCACGATTTTCTGGCGTCCCGCGTATGTACACGCCGGCGCGGGACTCAGGCTGTGAAGGATATAAGGTAATCGCATAGGCTACGAGTGTTGATGTGTCGGGATGGAGTACCCGTCGCATCCACGTTGACACCGAGCCGAAGGCTTGTTCGGGACGACAAACTTCCAATCATAGCATCTCATACCAGACCAAGGCTCCGTTCAGCCTAGTTATTTCCATAGGACTCTGGAATCCAGTTGCCGTAGGATAGAAAGCGCACCATTTTATTGGATCCTATCACTGCGCCACGCCCATACACACCTACTACCAAATGTTTTAAGACGTACTAATGTCAAGGGTTTTCCGGCTCGACTTTGCTTCCAGACGGAGGCATAGGTGGGCCGGTATAATGGTACCTGCCACCTGCATTTAATAAAACAGACCTGCGATCAGGACCACGCTCCCTCGGTCAATGCGTCACAAGCAAAGCCACTCAACTGATCAGATACCATACACCACTGATAACCCCGAATCCCACAAAGACAGCAGACGCATAATCTAGGAAACCGAACCCAATCAGCACACGAGTAACGCCAAGATCAGAGGTGCCTATACTGGGGTAAATGTATGAAAAAGAGAAACGCGACTCACTCATGGTTGACTTGGTCACAGGTAGCGTTGCCGGCATCGAATAGATCACGATCAGAAACAAAGTCCACACGATCGCCACGACGTTCAAGGGTTTCCCCCACCTCCCCAAATAGACTGGGGCACCTTCAAGCTGCTCCCTGCCGTTCATCAGGTTTATCGCAATAGGCATAGCGTAGCTAGCTCCAAGACACGTCGCTGCTACACCAACGAAGGCATTGAACGCTGCACTAGACCCTAGGAATAACAATCCGAGTAGTAGCTGGACTAGGGTTGACAGTAGGAACGCGTTGAGAGGTATTTCGGGGAAGTAAGCGTCTGGCTCGTTGTTTACACGCGAGAAGATGTGATGAAATGGAAGGGCCTTATCGCGTGCGAAAGCCCATGTTGCGCGCGAGGCAGCTGTGCAGATGGATAGTGCACAGAAGACGCCTACTCCAAAGACTAAGACATAGTTTGACAAAACGAGTCAGCTCGGATGAAGGGACAAAGGAGGATATACCTACTGATGAACCACTGAGATGCCGTAGTCACATCAACGAAGGTGAGTATAAGTAAGCAGATGAATAAGATGGCTGACCATGCCAAACCCGCCGCCCCTTGAGCCCATTACTAACGTAAACATTAGCGCAGTAGGTTGGCCTCCTCCATCTACGAAGGTATGAGGTGAGCAAGGGTATACCGGCGACAACAGAAACGGTAGTTACCACGTAGAAGAGACGCAATATCGGGGATAGTAAAGGCTATCGGGAGCAAGAAGACTAGACCCATGACCGCTGATATAGGTATTGACCAGATAATGGCTTTTGGGACTTGTGTGGCAGGGTGTCGGACTTCCTCCGCCATGCTAGCGACTGTCCAAGATCGGCCGAGTTCAACATAGAGTTAGGGCGCGTAATGGACAGAGGAAACCCACTCATCCCAATTGCGGAGAAGGTATAAGCTGCATGGATCGGTTTCAATTCAAGTAGCCAGGTTAATAGGTTGAGGCGTCAGGAACATACCAGGCTACATTTCATTCGGAGAGATCATCATTCTGGTTGATGCAAAACAAACGCTTAAATGAAACTCACCGCAAGCAAACCAATGAAAAACGTCCAACCGGGCGTCCAGCCAGATGGAGATGCGTCATAATGACCGAGTGCGAAAGATACAGACCGACGACCTGAGGCAGCTTTCACAGATAGACATACGAGGATAACTAAGCGTGGCTAGTTAGATTCGTGTAAGACCCCGAGTTCGGATACCCGATTAGAACCCACCGAAGATGCCTAGTATGGTCCAATAAGCCGACAGCAGCTGAACGGGTCGTCCTCGACATGATTATACAAGGGAGAAGGCAGAAAACTACGTACGTCGAGTGTTGGGAGAGCTTTATTGAAAACAATGCAGATAGCACTGACAACGAAGGTAAAAACCAGAAATATGATGTCTGGGAATGATCACAATCAACGAGTTCATAGAGGGGATAGCGATGTCGACTCACAAGTCTGCCAAGGCGTAGCTACCCATTCTGGATGAAAGATAGTGACGCCCGCGATGAGGAACTGAGACACGCCTTCATTCATAGTCAGTAGCTGGGGTAGCATAGCTAAGCTAGCCGAATAACATAGTACTCACCAAATGTCACGCTTAGGGCGATAGTCCACACGCCCACCATTGTCAACCATCCATTAATCCATGAGAGAAGCAGCCGATAACGAGGAGAAGCGAGGCGGAAGCACCAGTAATAGGCTCCTGCCGAAGTGGGGTACTTCGACGCGATCTCCGCCAGGGAGCAAGCCATTGGTTGGGACATGATGCACACGAACACCCACCTAGTGTAAGGGTCAACTTAGAGTTAGTTATTTTGGGTGCTTATCGAGAAGACGGCGATGCTTGCCCCCATATCATGGTCACGGTGCCACCACTAGTCAGCGTAGTCGCGATTGGTGCCGTCAAGCCATACGCTGAGATAAGGTCAATCACTGCGATTCAATGACTGAGGATTAGAAGAGGACGCACGCACGGCAATGATGGCTACAAGCACAAAGGAGGACTCAAAATCAGCTCGAAAACGACTTGAGGACAAGCTAGGGCGTACCCAAGGTCACTGGTCATGGTGATAAGCTCTTGAAAGTGGCGCAAGTCTGGCGAAAAAAAACTTACTGAATAACATATGTGCGAGGCCTCGATTCTGCACACAAGACACGATAAAGATAAGTTGTTGCTCTCAAGCACTCATTCGTCAATATACATGCCCTGCTCAATTCTTGCTTGTATCCAAAGTTGACAGCATCGGTGGAAGTGTTTGAGTCGCTCTCAAGGTCGCTGGAAGGAGGTGACATGGTGGTAGGCTGGAGACTCTGTGCGCCCTCGCTATCTGCGTTTTATATAGAGACGTGCCATACGTAACCGATCCGGGCGTGGGGCCTGGCATTTAGTCGCGATCCCAGACAAAAGCTAAAGAAGCACAATCGCTGGGAACCTCAAGTCGGAAATTTGTTCGCTGCACATTATTTGACAGGTTCCGCAGTTAAAGAGCTCGCGCAAGGTCAGACTGTGGAAGCAAGGATATGATAAACAAGAGAGTCTCCAACCGCGCGGAGAGGACTGAACTTGGAAGCAACTTGGACTCAGAGGCAAACTGACACATGATGCATGACCGATTTTCTCTGTCAGGGGTAATTTTAAGGGGCTGAACATCCGAGTGCACAGCCACTGCTTCCTTCCGGAGTCCAATCCAAGATTCCAAGTCAAGTCCCTCTGAAGCTTTCAAGTTCAAGCACTCAATCGCTCATGCTCATGTGCTGGCCTTCTGCATACGCCTGTAAGAGGTCGGACGCTACTCGAGTCTTGACTCACCCGTCTAAAACCATCGCTGTCAACGGCGAATTTTTGAACCGCTATCCAGTTGCTTAACAAGGGTATTTGTTGATCTAGGCACCCGTTTTGCGTGGAATTAGACTCCATATGATGTTCAGGATGCGTATCATACCATTCAAACATATTCTTAAACACTCAATGTTGAACAGGAAACCATAGCACGCTCGCCAATCAGTTTTTGATTGAAAGGGACCTCACCCCAAGTGATCAGTGCTGTGGCTGACTCGGAGCGGTTGCTTGTGCATGCATGCATGCATCGTATGGCCACTGATATGTTTTCCCGCTCTTTTGACGGTGAAGTTTGCGGTGGATGCCTTCGTCCATTCTCCCCTTTTCCCTGCAAACAAGTGCCACCTGATGAGTGGCACGGCAGACAGCGACTAGGAAGGTCTCCCATTGGCTAGCTGTCCGAGTCGATCAATATTGGCTGCCTCCTCGATCCCTTATGCGGTATAAATGTCTCGTGTATCAAACCGAGCACCTCGGATCGGAGGAAATGCGCTCCCAACCAGCAAAAAAATCCAACTTTGCTACAGCGCCCCGACGAGCCTACATAACGCATCAGGTATGTTTGATCACCATACCGAATGCGTTTGTGGGCTCCTTCTTGGAAAGAAGACATATATATATTTCCGCACTTCGAACGAAAGATTGACAACTCTTTTGAATTTCCCCCACCCTAACAAACACATTTTCATCGTCAAATGGACGCCGATTCAAGGTTTATAAAGCTGTATGAAGGCAATCTTATTCCCCTTCGAACAGTCTGTGAGTTGGATCCCACTCTCCGCTTGGTTGAGTTGACCTCTTCTTCTCATACCCAGTAGCGTGCCTGACTTGGATACTTTACGACTACTGTGAGTTCAAGGACGATGTTCTTGGCGTACAGCTCTGAACGGACATGTTCACAGTTATCACTCTTGAAGATGAGGTCAGCAGCCACATGTTCACCTCATCGATTGATTTTACCTGGATGACATGGCTGGCAGATTCGCTACATTTGGGTAAGCTCCATTCTCTGCACACCCCGAAGGCAATGCTTATCGTGCTTTAAGCCGCAGAAACGATGCTTTGGGAAATTTATGTTTCTCTGGGTGGGTCCCTATTCGCGGAAGCTTCCAGTCAGTCGTCAGTCTGACCGCCTTACGGGTTAGATACGATATTACTCCATCTTCCTCCTCGTCTTTGACGCCATTCAAATCCACGTATTCGCTCGGCCGGGAATCACCTCTGACATAGTGTCGGTCCTTTTCTTTGAAAACCCTCAAAACACGTCTCATACTCTTTCATGTTTGTTTTAAAGCTGTTTGGCGATCAACCCTACAACACGCATCGTAGGCGCGATATCCCTATGGTCGGTCGAAGTTATCATGCAACTTCGCATCTACGCTCTCTTCGAATCCAACAAGAAGGTCTGCCATTCAACACATTCTCTCATGCCCTCCTACTAATCGGTCCACACTCTATTCGCCATCGACGTTGACATGACAGGTCGCAGCGCTCAACGGCGTCTTATTCATTTTCTCTATCGCCGGTTTCATCTATGTACTCGTGCACAATGTCTTACGAACATCAGCCCTGCTGGAAGATGCCGTCCATCTTCCTCTACCCGGTTGTCCATCTGTTCACCTCGATACGGAATGGGCGCAATGGGTTCCAGGTAATCATTGTGCGGTACATCAGTCTCCTACTTCGGCTGACAATGTGCGCCGCTTAGCAACCGCTTATGAGGGCGTCTTGTTCTGTTTCGCGGTTTACAAGGCTGCTTCTCACACCGCCACGACATTCCAGGGCGGCAGGAGGATATCGCTGTACGCGTTGTTAATCCGGGATAACCTTCTGTATTTCTTCACGTGAGTCGAGTCCCCTGGTTCGCGGAGATGAAACCTGAACGAACTGCGATGTAGGATATCAGGTATACTGGTTTTTACCAACTTGATGGCCGTCGTACGTCCTTCATACTTCTGAGGCTTCTATCAGAATGTACTGATTGGTGACTGACAGGGAATCACTCGTATCCCCTGGTTTAGCTTTGGGTAAGAGCACAAGGCCCTCTGATTGATCACTGCTGACAGAGTATCTATTTTCCTCTTTAACTAGCCCNGTTTCATGCTTCCCTCGGAATTCTAACTGTCCGCATGCTACTAAACCTACGCAAGGCGACTGCCAATGACATACCTGGCCTGACCGACGTCCTTATTGACTCCCCATCAGACGTCCCTAAAACCACAATAGGAGATAGGGGGAGGCCGCACCTGTTCTCTCTGCTGAGGTTCACGCGTTCGCACCGTCCGCCTCCCGAATTCTCCGAGATATCGAGCAATACCATACCTCACTTCAAGGCAGATAACACAATCAGGGAGCGGGCTCCCTTATGCTGATGTAGAACAGAGTACCAACTGTAAATTATTTTGTCTGGATTTAGGGCCTTACGGTGTATGTACCAGTTTCTCCGTCTTCAAATAAAATCCCAGTCAACTCCAATCAAGCCAATATTTGGATCTTGCAAGATTGAGAAGGCGCCCAGGGAAAGGTCGATGCCATTATCATTACAAGTTACGCATTCATCAACAACTGGAACAACGATCTGCTTGCTGTTGACTAAACCCTCGGCATGAGTATGTTGATCATCAACATTGAGCAGGCGGTGTGAGGACGTACAGGTGACACGAATATTCTGGAAACAATGTGCCCCGTTCGCGTATTGATTAGGAGCAATCGCGACGACCAGATCAGAGACTTGGTTGAAGTGTCCGCAACTCCCCAAGCCGGGCTGGTACCATGTCGCTGTCAAATAAACGCGATTTTGAGTGTTCATAAAGTAATTCAATCCAGCATGTGGCATACCAGTGCCGCTGATAGCATTGACGGTAGTGGCGTAGGCCAGGAGACATATCGAGAGCGCCAATGTCAGCATTCTGATGGAGACCAAGAGAGGTGAGTCTCTCGATAGGTCGATAATCTAGCTTTATGTATACTGATGCTGGCGGGGAATATACGCCGTGGTGGTGAAATTTGGATGTACAATGTGCGCCGAGTGCGAGCATCAGCGCTCGTCAAACCCGAATGGTCGTAGCAACCATAGAGTACACTGAAAGGCTCCGTAATGTCGAATGAACAACAGTGAGGCGCCTTTCAAAAGGTGGGACTGATTGATTTGCAAGCGTGTGGCACAGGGGCCAACGCGCTCATGAAGGATAGGCGATTAATACGAGTACAATTAGGAGGCCCCTCACGGAGACTCGAATTGATATTTATTATAGCGATCTAGTTCCCTTCTAGGGAATCAAGCGAAGTTCCAGTCGACTTGAATTCGTCCAACGTCTGGGTTTTCGAGTAGCTCAAATGCAGTTGGTGAAAGATCAATGCCATCTCCTCCACATCCCGGGCATAGATCAACGACCGTAGCGTCAATCTGCCTCCCATTGACTACCAAGCCAAGTGGAGGTAAGAATGAGCATGCCAAATAGACTTCCGAACCACGACGTACAATTAACTTTGATATGTTTGAAGCAGTTGGCTCCACCCGCAAACTGCGAAGGGGAAAGTGCAACGATGAGATCGGTGGACAGACTGTTGGCCCCACAAGCACCCAGTCCAGGCTGGAAGAACGTCGCTAAAACAAGGATGTACTTTTAGGCGGTGGTCAACCAAAATCCAGTTGATTGGGGCATACCGTCGCCTCCAAGAGCGTTGACAGTGGCTAAAAAGGCAGAGAGACCAGCTGCTAGAGCGAGAGCGAACATACTGAGCAATGTGAGGGTGGATATCCGTTTCCTGTCTGCATGGCCACGCTTTTATAGAGCGAGGATGCAGACTCGCTTCAGGTTCTGACCGAACTGTAGCAACTAATTTCGGCAGTGTCTGTATCTGTTCGACGGAGACCGAATGATACAGGACTCTTGTTGTCGTTGTCGCAACTAAACTCAAGCAGCAACCATTCACCGGCGTAATCAGGAGTCATATGAATCTCCGATAGGAGAAGTTCAAGCGCTCGTTTTGACATATAGAGGACCGTCCACCCAACCTAATTCGGTCGGCCAAGTCTAGCAACGACTGGACTCTCAATGAACTTGACTCTTATCACATCAGCCTCAATCAGTTGGACGCCCTTTCGTTCTTTGGATTAAAGGTAAGTACCACAAGTTTCGGTAACGCTCCTGGAAGGACTCTTACAACTTTTCATGTCATAGGAACTGCCATCACCCTCAGAGCTGCTCGCCAACTCCGACGCCAGCGCTATGCAACAAGATCAACATGCTCAGTTACTCGCCTACCTTGATCTCACCATTATCCCGGAAAAGGAGGAGCCCGCTGTACTTGATTTCACAGTCACGCTTTTCAAGTATCTGGGGTATGTTCGTCGACAACGAGTCGCACGCACGAGGGTGAAGCTTCCACTCCTTATTTGCGGTGAAAACAAGCACGCACAGGCGGATGCTCTCCTCCTCAATACGTCTCCGGAGAACGATATCCTTCTTCTTGTCCAAGCGTGCAAGAGATTGGACCGACTAGATCCCGTATGTGCGAAAGCTCAGCTTGTTGCACAAGCGGTCCCGGCCTTCAACGAGAACAACGCCCAACGGGAGGCAGCTGGATATCCCCCTATCGAGGGAAAGGGGGGTGATTTTGTCCTTGGCTGGTGTTTTCTAAGACCACACACTCCTTAGGTCATGCCAGGAATTGTCATGGTTGGAACTTCACCCATATTCTTCAAGATCCCTGCAACCCAAAACCTGGCCGCGCACATCCGTAATGGGACATACCCTCCCGAAGAAACCCATGTTATCTATTGCTACCCCTCTGTTCCCCGTCCGTCCCGCCTGCGCTATGGAGGGATGAAGCCTTTGGATAATAGGCGTGAAATTTTGAGGTGCTACGAAGCTTTCAGGGCGGTCGTAGGTATATGAATAGACTTCATGCACCATTTATGAAAGTGATTATGGCGACTGCTATAAAACAGAGTAGGTGTAATCACACGGTGTTACTTACCTGACCGCTGAAAAGCGATATGTTGGAAAGCAGAGACGAATGGCATGCGAAATGAGCGATATAAATACAATGATCCACACAACAAGGACGACCTAGCGTGTATAGGTACAACATATCCATGAACGTATCGTAATGATCGCTTTCGGAATTAATTACCCTCGAATGCGTTCATGGGGCTCTTGCCACGGTACATTCAAGATCCGGAAAATCTCTTCTTCCGTTTCGGAGGCGACCAAGGTTCCTATGGACAAGTTAGGATTAGTCTGATTTGGTTATTGTGCATGGAGGAAGGATACAGTAAGATAAGACGGAACACTTACCCGGGTTCGTCTTGACTTGGCGATTGCGAGGGTCGCGAACAACGCCTGAAAACAATCCCTTTTGATTCAGAGAGTACCCCATTTTACCGGCCTTATACCGCATAGCTCGATTGAACTGTTGTAGTATCATTATTGTTGTCAGGAAGAACTGCGTCATGATAATTGGCAAGTGAACGTACGATGTCATCGCCCTGGACATTGAATCAGTGATCGTACTTGATAGAGAGAGGGCTGGAGTATGACTTACAGTATAATACAACAGGGCGGCACCACGAGCACGCCATGGAACAGTGAGGAAGTCGATACGACGTCGACGAGAAGCAGGGACGGGAAGACGACAGAGACCGCGGTAAATGCCTTCCAGTTCATCATCCTCTTCAGGGAGGGCAAGGTGTTCAGTAATGATACCGGCTTTGTGCAGTTTATTCAATAGTAGCGGTAAGACTCCTAAGAACACGTCCAAGTTAGACGAGCGTGCCGTAAGCACCAGATTAACTCACCAGCGTGTGTTTTTCCATCTGCATCATCTCTCGTAATGAGGATATCGATATCACCACACGTAGCCTTCCCTCTACAACGAGGTTCGATTAATATATGCAGGACAGAGCAACAAGCATGTAGACGGACCTTCGGTAGCTTCCCATGATCTCGACAAACAAATCGGGATCGATGCTGAGAACTAAAGAAGGATTAAGCAAATAGGATATGAAGAGGACATAAGAAGAGCCAACCAATGGGTTTGATCGTTTCAAATATAGCTTTGGCTTCTTCACGGGGCATACGAGAGTTGATATCTAGATGTGATCGACTCAGAAGAGCCAACGGGGGTGGTGGGAAGGGAACGGACCGTCATAGTATTCTAGGCCAATCTTCTGGGCGGTAGACAGCTTCACGCCGCCTTTGCCATCTTTGAGGTCTTGGAGAGTGCGGCATCCATTGGCGTACCACTTGTACGCGGTGCTTTGACCTATAAACCGACGGCGTCGAAGGGAAGTCCCTGCGGACAATGAACAGAGCACATACCAACACCATAGACTCCTTGGAACAAACGTGTGGTCTCTACGTCCTCAGTGCGCTCGTACGCAATCCTGCGTAGTTCGCCTGTTTCGATGATTTCCATTATCTACGTCGTGGTAAGCCATCATGGTGGGTTGGGAGGTAACGACAGCAACGCACCTTACGTGCTGTCTTCTCGCCCACACCAGGGATAGAACGAGCTTCGCTGAAGGATTTGATGCGGGTGGGGTAGTTGCGTAGAGCCCTGAGACCTGGTGACGAAGACATTAGGAGAAGCGAGCTTTGACGGGGAGACCAACGCACATTTGCCGTAGCTGTAAGCCCTCCATTGATCCTCTTTTCCTGGCTTGGCTTTGTGAAGGTCGGCCAATTCCTGGAGCTGTTCCGGGAGGTAGGTCAGTCGTTGAAGCAAACGGTGGTCGGCGGAAAGTACCTTGTCGACGACGTCTTGATTTGGGCTCGTAGTCAATTGACGCTCCTTGCGGTCGCAAGTGAAACCCTATGGGATGAGCCGGTAAGTGAGGTGGAAGGATCCTCTGGTGAGTTCAAACGTACTCTAGCAGGTCCTCGACGGAGAGCTGCCTTGGGCCGTTCGTCCTCAGTTCCTGGATCGCTTTCGTCGTCGTCATCCTCCTCCCGGAAGCCTTCGTCCCCGGAGGAAAGCTTTGGAACGGTGAGAAAATCAGTAAAATTAGTAGGAAAGAAGCTGCACACCAAGAGAGCTTGTTGAGCGCGGTCAGCCCTAGCTAGGGCGTAAAACTCGGCCAACGGGTCGATTTCTTGTCCATCGCCGTCAGAGCCCGGGACAGCATCACTGTGGTCGTCTGGGGGGACGCTTGCGTTGCGCAAGGGAGCATGAGACGTGGATGGGGCTAGCGCTTGGACATCCGCCGGGGCGCCGACTTCGTTGGGTGTATCATCTTGACTAAGAATGGAGGGCAAGTCACACACACGTGGACGTAAGTGACCGATCGTTGGGAACATAACAGGTCGTAAACATACTCAATTACGATTGGTTCGTTACGCGTTCCTTCTTGCTTGAGCCCTCGTCCTTTGTCCTCTCTTTTAACATTGGCCTTGGATTCATTGCGTTCCTTCCACCTCTGACGGTTGTCCGCGTAGAAATCGACAGTGTCAGGAAAGGCGCAATGGGCATACATGTCATCGAGCTCAATCTCATACACCGTCCTGTCCTGTATTTCACTGCGCCGCTTCCTCGTCGCGCCGGCAAGCACCCAGGACCACTTGACGATTGGTAGCTTTTTTGGAACCTCTGCCCATGTTTTCATACCCAATGCTCTGAGCAAGTGGTGTTTTGTAGCATCGGTCACAACATGGGTCACTTTACTCGCATCGTACGCGGGTACCAAGCCTCCACCATGCTCGACAATCTACGGAATGCACGATCAGAAAGAAAGACTCCGTGATTTCAAGATACAGTGGAGATGACCCACAATTTTCATTCGGCCACGAGTGGACTCGCTTGCGTAATTCATATCAGTTCCTACATAGAGGAAAACCTTCCCTTCCAAGTACTGCGTTTTCTTCCCTTTCCCTTTGAAGGTACCCTGTCCATCAGGACCCTGATCCTGAAGGGAAAGGGCGAACTCGTAGGGAGTGAGTTTTATCGGTTTCTTCTTTGTTCTGGATTTATCCGCTGTCGGCGATACCTTTGTCTTGGACGTGTTCTTCTTGGAAGGACCAGCGATTGGAGCCACGGGACCAGTAGAAATTTCGCTTTCACACGGGCTCGCCGTAGAAAGCGCAGGAGATGGAATGCGGAACTTGGACGACTTGGCGCGTGAGACACCGGCCGTATGAGGCACCTTGGTATCCAGTTTCATTGATTTTTCTGCTTTGATAGCGGGAGCGTGGTTGGACACGCGCTTCGTCGCACCCTGAAGAGGGATGGTAGGCTGCACATTCCCTGCCTTGGGTGGAGCTGGTTTGTCGGCCGCTCGCAGAGGTGGAGACGAGTAACCGCTGAGATCTTCGATAGGCGACGAAGGGACGAAATCTGTTTCCCCCACCAAGTTTGAGGACGACTTGCCCTGGAGCTGTACGTATTGTAGAGTCTTTTTTGGTTCCCTCTTTCTGTCCTTGTTCACTGACGCTTTCTGAGCAGTGGACTTGCCCGGACCTTGAGCGCGTGCAGCTGCGTCAGGGGAAATCCTGGACGGCTCCGTGAACCTGTATGGACCCCTCGTTGATACCATCCGTTGACTCAAGAAGCGCATGCATGACTTACATGCTGATATCATCGGTCGAATTCGCGCGAAGATCTTCCCAAACAGTTGGATTAGATCTGGCGGAGATGCTGGATTCTTCCTGCATAGGGAAGGATTTACCCCTCGATGTCACGGTCCCCTGGGGAGACGCTGGCTTTATCCCCGATGATCCAGAATTTAGTCTGTCAAGAATCTCATCAGCATCATCTTCACGCGGATGGACTAAGCGTATGTGGCATAACAGGCGTACATTGGAGTGGAAGACGGAGAAACGCCGTCGCCCTCGACGCTAGAGCTCTTCCGACGCTTCGAAGGGGCCTCACTATCAGCCATGGCTTGCTTTCGCTTTTCGCTTTGATCCTCTTCAGTGAGTTGGTTCAACGGATTGCACAAATTTGCTCACAGCCTCCGGTTGTCATATTTGCTAGTGTCGGCAAGTTGATTGGATGCAGCAAGATGCGAGGATCCAACGGCCCTGGAAGANTGTGTCTTGGGGTTCTTTCCAGACTTTCCTATTACTGGAACTGCCATACACGTTACGATCGATATGGTCTCAGAGAGAAACATCTTCAGGCTTACCTAGTGCTTGTGGAAAGGAGCCGGGCGATATGATCTTCGAGACCATCGTCAGGTGCGTTCATTCGAGCCGCCTGTTCTGCGTAGAACTCTTCGAGCTCTGCGGCCTGCATGGTGGCCACGGCGAGTCACCGTGACGGTTCGGGACAAGTTGTTGATGTTGATAGCCAAATATTGTGGACGCGACCTAATAATACATCATGTGACCCACACGTGCCCAAACATTGCAACAATACATCCTCCTCGGACCCCAACTTTCCCCAATGTGAACGCCAACAACTCCTCTTGATCGTCGTCGTCGATGTTTGCTGGGGGAGCCGGGGCGAAACAATGTCTTCTTTGGAATTCCAAAAAGCTTACCACCGGCGATTCCACGGTCCACGTCCAGTGCCACGAAATGCCAAACTTCTCCAGCTCCTCTGATATCGGGGATATCTCAGCAGAATCTCAGCCTCTGGCCAAAAAAAAAATAGAACGGGTTCCTATCACGCTAGATGTCGGAGTGCTTTTCGTCTGCTCCCTTTTGTGTTACGCGCCTGGCTGACTATGAAATTCCTGAGTTCACCGTCTTCGATGATGCAAGTGGTACTCACGACGCCGTCCTCGCGCCGCATCAACTCCTACAACTGACATGCGGGCTCTTTTCCCTTGTAACTAGACTTCCGGCAGACCCTCGCGTCCACTTATGCTTCCTGTTGCGTCAAAAGGAACGCGTGCAGGATATATCGGATCCCGACTCAGAGTGCATCTCGATCTAAAATTGGTGTAACAGCTACTTTTTATCTCCAAAAGCACTCCTTCCTTCTCGGGCACGGTTGTCCGGAATGGACACAGGATGCATCACTTTATCAACGGAGATTGAAGTCTGGTCGCCTTCTTCATCTAACATGCACGAATCTGCGCAGAAATCCCTTCCCTTGGACTGAAGGTTCCGGTGGAATGGATATCGACTCGACGCCAGGAGACTCCTAGCATTCCAAGAAATCCAATCTTCAGCCACCTCACTAATTCCGCCTATACCTACCGCGATCCTGCCATACTTTTCAGTCGCCGAATCAAGTGCCATCTAGCACCCCACGCCAAACAATCAAAGGTGAGGTCCTGATGGAAGTCCAAGGCCACGTTGTGAGGATCTCACCTTCACAGGATCGAGCCGTGTGCCCTGGCTTGATCCCTAACAGGTCATTAAACCTGAAAACCAACTCCGCAACTTATATATTGCCCACAAGGACCCATATATTAACACAGTCGACCGCAGCTTGCAAGAACTATCACCATTTTCACCATGCCTACCAACACTTTCAGTGCAAGGGGGCTTCAAGGTTTTGCTTCCTCTTTTGATTACCAAAACTGGACTGTTGAACCTAATCTTCGCTGGGCAGAAGGGACAGAGGATGATGACGACGACCACCTCGAGTCAGACAACCTGGTCGAGGTGACCCAGTCAGAGATTCCGTTGTACTTCTGTGAACGCAACGGAAGACTCTTCCATTCCCATGGTGCTTCGCCATATCCACTACCAGTGGACACGCCGGAGCAAAAGGTGAGTAGCCGTTATGAAAGCCTCGGCAAGAATGTCCTATCTCGTCTGATCCATCACTTTGTTTTTGTACACAGAGACTTGACGTACAACACAACATCGTCAAGTTTTTACTAGGAGCTAACTATTATGGCCCCGTTCGACGAGCTTTGGCCGATCTTCCTGATCGCCAGCGCCGAGTTGTAGACCTCGGTTCTGGTACCGGAAAATGGTTCCTCCTTTCCTCTCGTTATGTTCAACTGAAGCTTAAGTTTCGAGGATTTACAGGGTCATGGAAATGGGAGAGGAATTCCCTCATGCCCATGTCGTTGGGCTAGACATTGGTGAGTCACGATCGTTCATTTGAGGGCTTACCGAGACCTTACTTTACCTCACTCTCCAAAGTCCCCATCGCGACAATGTATCCCCATGAAAACGTAGACTTCGAAGTGCGGGATATCAACGAACGGTTCGCTTGGGACGATGGGACCGTGGATGTCATCCACGCCCGAAGCATTTCCATGGCTGTATGTTCTTGTTTTCCTTCACATCTCCTACCGCCATATCCTCTGAACCCGCTCGTTCCCCCTTCGCTCAGGTTCACGACTTCAACGAGGTCTTACGTGAAGTTGGACGAGTCTTGCGTCCCGAAGGTTTATTCCTCTCTGCGGAATGGCTCCGCACTCCAGCCATCCACCCAGCCTACGGCATTTCCCCCGAATCGCACATCCCCAACATCTGCCGTTTCTTCGAAATGCTGCGTATCGCCCTCGATCGTGGGCGCGGGATAGCAAACCTAGCCCCCAACGTGCCTGACTACTTGACACGTTCAGGTTTGTTCGTGAACATCGATGCTATTAGCCTTTATGTGCCCGTTGGTCCGTGGGTGAATGACCCCGTCATGGTTCGGATCGGAAAGTCATTCAGGAAGGCTTACCGCACGTACGTGGAATCGGTCAAGCCCATTTTGATGGAGGTATGGCAGGGGGAAGGGGAGGTGGCGGAGCTGCGAAGGGTGTGCGCTGGGGTCGAGGAGGAGCTCAGGACCCGCAAGGGTATTGTCGGTCGGTTGCATGTCGTGTGCGCGGAGCGTATGTAGCTGGTTGCTAGGGTACGGTGTCGTAGGTTATTGTTGAACACGGTTGTTGGCGTATGGCGTAGGTTGCGGGTGCGCAGCAATGGGGTTTTGAAAAAACTGGTCTGATTGCAAGTGCCGGTATATGATACGGCTTAGGCGCTGAGAATGTCATAATGGGGAACTTCATAGAAACGGGTGCGTGTGTTTGTCTTGGAAGTTCTTACCACATCCACAGCTGCATTTGGTAAAACGTGTTACACGTTGACGGTCTACAATACAAAAGGGATGAGCCTAGTTCCCCTCAAGCTCTTCGGCATTCGCGTTTCAAGGCTGAATGACACAGTATCAAGCCGACGAAGGTTATTGTTGTGATAAGCTATTACTTATACGTGTTCGCGCCACGCGTAATTATTAGACGGCCCAGTGGGAACCAAGAATAATTTTAATTGTAAAATGGTTATTCCCGGGCGTTCGCTACGCAGGACTATGTTTTCGATCCTTTCACGAAGAAAAAAAACGAAGNAAAATGTGCGGCAGTGCCGACTTCAGCTGCCTTCATTCCCGCCCGCTTTGACATCCTTTTAGGAGGTAAGTTCAACCTGCGAGGAAGTAAGGAAGACCGTGGGAAAGGAGGTACCCACAGTCAGAAACCGAGTCGTTCCCACGATCAGTCTCGCAACGGAAATGCCCGGAATATGAGTGGTCCGCCCAAGAGTCGGAGTTAGAGCAATAAAGTACCTAACTTTCTGCACATCGTCAGTCGCAACCCTCGTCATGCTTGCTTCAAAAGCGTCGGCCGCGCGCAACGTCTCGCGCCTGGCGCGCACATTCGCCACCGTTGTCGACTCCGCTGGCTTCAAGGTTGCTGCCGTTGACCCAAGTCAGCCAACTTCTGCGGTCACGGTTTTGGTCAAGGCCGGGAGTCGTTATGAAACCAAGCCTGGTCTTGCACACGCGTTGAAAAACTTTGCTTTCAAGGTGAGTTATGATTGAATATTTATGATGGATATGACCGCTGACAATGGTGCAGAGCACATCGAAAAGAACGGCGCTCGGGACTGTTCGGGAGAGTGAGCTATACGGAGGTGTGCTTTCCGCATCGCACTCAAGAGAGCATATCGCTTTGACGGCGGAATTCCTTCGTGGTGACGAGTTAGTCGTTTCAGTATTGTTCCTTGTCGCATTTACTGACTTTGTGTTAGGGAGTTTTTTGTTGATGTCCTCTCATCGTTCCTGACCTCCGGCAAATTCACCCGACACGAGTTTGAGGAGTACGTTGCTCCGGTTGTCGAGGGAGAGTCGATAGAAGCTACTGCCGACCCGTCAGTGCATGCTATTGACCTCGCTCATGCGCTTGCTTTCCGTTCCGGCCTTGGTTCATCCCTATTTGCCTCCCCTCACAATAACATCACTGCCGCTGACATCAAAGCCTTCGCTGCATCGGCCTTCTCCAAGGGCAACATTGCTGTCATTGGCTCTGGTATAGAACAGGCCACACTCGCCAAATTGGTTGAGAAATCACTTGCCAACATTTCCGCTTCCAGCACGCCTCTTGCCACCTCTTCAACGAAGTATTTCGGTGGTGAAACCCGGTTGGAGTCGCACCTTGGTCCTCAAACTGTCTTCGTAGGCTTTGGCGTAGCTGGTACCCCTTCGCCAGAGTTGGCTACGCTTGCCGCTCATCTGTCACCCGCCTCGTCTGTGAAATGGTCGAAGGGTCTTTCACCCATTGCTACAGCCATCCCCGAAGGTACTACCGTCCAGTCGGTCTACCTCCCTTATTCCGATGCCGCACTCTTCGGTCTTCTCATCCAGGGCAACACCGCTGCCGGAGTTACTGAGGCGGGCAAAGTCGCTGTCAAGGCTCTGAAGGACGTGACAAGCGCAGGAGGCCTTAAGGCGGAGGATTTGACCAAGGCTATTGCGAAGGCTAAATTTTCTGCAGCTAGCTCCGTTGAGAGTCGGGATGGTCTTGCTGCCTTGGTTGGTTCTAAGGTAAGTATCTTTTCTTGATGTTCCACAATCAATCAACTAAAATGCTCCTTAGATCCTGAGTGGTTCAGAGGCTTCTCTTGATGCTACGTTTGCTTCGTTGGACAAAGTGAACGCTTCGGCTGTTTCGAAGGTGTGTACTTGATGTTTTCGCTCGTGATCATCTCTTGACAAATATCACTAGTTGGCTTCGACACTGATTGCTTCCAAACCCACGTACGTTGCTTTGGGAGATGTTTCGGCTCTCCCCTTCGCCGATGAGCTAGGCCTATGAGAAGGGTGTCTTGTGCAGTAGTCCGTCTTCACCGCAATACACAAATTTTAGATAATGCTCCCATGCACGGGTTTTGCGTGCTCGGCTAAGAATAGCTCCATCACAATGACTCGTCTTACCCCCCGAAACACCATGGGGTCCATGATGTGAGTCATTCGCTGGTATGTTCTTGCTCATCCTTTGCAGGTTGCTCCGCAATCTGTTGATTCCTGGCTCATCGGTGGCGCCTAGTGATCAACCATGACTGCGATTTGCGGTGCCGCAGTTCTCAAAACTTTGCATCCTATCTATAGTGATCGTTTGCGAATATATAGGTTGTGCAAGATGGACGGGGATTCGACATTCCATCGATACCAAGCACTTTTCAAGCCACCTACACATTTGCGAAGATGTTCTCGACTTCGACCTACCCTTCGAACGCTTCGATCCACTCTGCTACACCTTCAACATCGAGCGTAGCTCCATTGCAGTCGTCCACGCTTAAGAAGGACTACTCTGCAGCCTTTGGTTCCCTCCAAACCACATACGGTTTTGGACCTGGACCAAGCGCGTTGACTTCGTCGAGCCCTGCTCCGAAGCAACAGTCAAAACAATCGAAAACTTCATTACGGGTTTTCACCTCACGCCTAACATCATCATCATCTTCGCCCTCACCATCGAACCCACAATCATCTTCGCTTCCGTCGTCATCCCGTTCGTCTAAGCCTCCTTCCGCAAACGGGAAGGACTTCGAAGCTGCCTTTGGCACGCTTTCCCAGTCAATGGGCTCGTGTATACCGTCAAACGGTTCGCTGTGATGGTCCACATCTCAAGCACATACTACCCCATGAGTTCAAGCATGCGATGGTGCAGCAGGATTAAAGGACATATCAACGTACCACTAAATGGTTATGAAGACATTCTACTTAGACGTATACTTTTAGTGCGGAGAATACCTATATTACTTATACTCGATTATAGTTCAAGTTGTATTGGGTTCATGGTGGTTATCGGTGCAGGCGCTTGTATCTGGAGACTCTTTACTTTCCTACCTAATTGACCTTTCGCCGAATATATCATTCGCAACGCGTATCGCTTGAATTTATCATCGTAAACGACCCAATGGACGCGCATTTGGGTGCTCGTGGGCTCCGAGGTGGGTTTCGCGGCCGTGGCTACTCGTTTCAAGCGTCTGGGGACGGACACGGTGAGTAGATTGGATTTCACAGGTATATATGCGTCCGATTGAGCTCAATTAGGTCCGAGCACGCCTGGAAACGCGTCGAACAATGGGTTTCGAGGTGGTCGCGGAAGGGGTCGAGGCAGAGGCTTTGGGAATCCACGAACTCCTGCCCCGAGACCGACACACTGTGTGGCCGTTTCCTGATCTTTCTATGCTCGCGTCGCTCATTATGTGGCCCTTGTGCAGTTCTTGCGATTCCTCTGGCACGTTTGATGTCTTATCTTTGATTTCGTCGTGGCTAAGACTGCTGTTTTGAATAGGGAACGCACTCCATTCTCCGTCAGCGCGTTGCCAAGTTCACAGATGCACTTCTCGACAATGACCCACCCATTGATGGCTTGGAGAAAGGGATTGTGGTCGATCCTCGGAGGCTGCATTTCACCCTCGGCGTCATGTCGCTTCGGGGACCAAATGATGCAGATACGGAGGATAAACGGCCTGTCCAAGATGCCCTCGATCTATTGAAATCACTCAAGCCCCAAATTCTTGGTATTCTCAACCCAGATGGAGTGCAACAAAGTCAAACACCTTCCCAGTCGACCTTTCAGCCATTGCGTATCCCACTGACCACGCTGGATATACTGAAGCCTGAGAAGAACGGCGGTGCCAACGTTTTATGGGTTGGTCCTGACGTGAGCGTCCTCTCCGGGAAAAAATCAGCGATGATAGAAGACCAATATCACTCCTCGGAAATCGAAGATTTGGCCAAGTTGGTACAAGTGAGCGGTCAGTCCATGCTACAATTTTGATGGCCGTCTTTCGTCATACTTGGTTGCAAATTAGACTTGATCCATCAAACGTTCAAAAGACAAGGGTTCATCGTGGACTCTCGTCCTCTGAAAGTGAGTCAAAGATAGCGACATGGGAAGCTTTCAGCATTTTGACTGCATCGCATCAACAGCTTCACTGTACGTTGGTGAACACTGCCCACCGGAAAGTTCGTGGAGTACCCTTTGGTTATCAATCTATTCTTGCGTCGCAAGCTCTGAGAACACTTCGCGTACGGGATAAGGGCACTGCATTGGACCGGACTCTTCTCACCCCCAAGCCATCTTCCTCTCCCTTCGAGCCCATCCCAATTAATCTCGGGACATGGTCGGCAAGAGAAGTCCAAATCTGCATCATGGGGAGTCATGGGCCAGAGAACGAGTACGTGAGCGTTGGTGGAATACGGTTGGATAACTTGGAATAACGCGTGTACACTCCCACTTCCAACACCTCTTGGTAAGGTTGCGGGCTATCAGTGATGACCGCAAGTTGATTGCAAGGCGCCCACTGGACAGATACAGCGCTCATAAATCATACTCCCGTTTAGCTTCTGGGACATTGTTTTCGCCGTTTTGGGTATCTTCTACCCCCGGAAGTATTTTGCATGTGCCTATACCTGCCTCATGGGACGCGTTCCTGTTTTTCGACGTGGGAACGGCCGTAGTGAACGTTGATACAACAAACAGCCATTCGTCCTACTCGGTTTATGATATGTGCAACCATCTCGTGTTCCCAGAGAGTCTAGTTGGCCCATTGTATCATGTCTTCCTCCCCGTCAATCCATGAAACATTGGGTGCAGCCTTTGGCGGTCTCTTGGTTGGCACGATGTTGGTGCAATCTCTCATGCCTTCTTCCGGTCGACCTGCTTGCTAATTCCCTGAACTTAACAGATTGTATGGAATCAGCATTCTCCAGGCGTACCAATACTTTATGAGGTATCCTCATGACAGTAGGATGAAGAAGTTTTGGGTAAGCGATCGGAAGTCTTTAGATAGTGACGTTTACCTGGTTCTCATGCACTCCTACCCTTGCTAGGTTGTAATTCTATTGTAAAGGCGCCCCAGACATATAAATGTCTTTCGACGATGCTCACCTATCGCCCTGCCAGCTCTCTCGACACAGTCAATGTCGTTTTCGCGATCCACTCGATGTATTATTATCTTATATTTCGGTTTGGGGAATTGGAAGCTTTGCAGACGCTTGTATGGTGCGTATGGGTTCTCTTACATTCCACCTTGTTAATTGTGGCTGAGAGACGCGCTAGGAGTGTAAGAGTAAGTCCACCCTGTTATTGGAAGTCATACCATGCCTCATTCATGAAATATCGCAGCCATTTGGTGTCGCTCATGTTCGTATACCTTGTCCCGAGTCCTGGTTGCCCGACTGACCCGTAGGATGCCTAGGTCTTGGTTATTTGGACTGTTCATGGGTCTGTCCTTTCCTCTCCATGCAATGCTCTCATCTTGCCGAGGGCTGACGTCATTTGGTCATATAGACTCTATTTGTGGAGGATTTGGCGATGTAAGATACTTATCTTGTGTGACACCCTGTCAGCGACTTACAGCTCGTCAACTTTGAAGTGACTAACAGTATCCTGTATCTGAAAACTTCTCTCGTCCGGGCAATAATGGTGGCCTTGCTTGTCATCGTTTGTGTAGCGTTTGGTAAGGAATCATTCCCAATAAATCTTACGAATGACGCTCATTGGTCACCATCGCAGCTGCTGGTGTTGGTAAGTGCTTGCGATTTTGCTTGGCCTTTTTCAATGCTTACTGTTCTTCAGTATACTTAGTCGAACTGTAAGTGACCTCGGTCGAGACGTAAATGGCTCGTTTCTGACCGTCCTTTTCCAAGGGAAAAACTTCAATCCCTCCTCATCCCTCCTTCCTTCGCGGTAAGCGCGTTCCACTCGAGACTATCCCGCACGCGCTCACTACGATCTTAGTGGGTTATACTCTTCCCAGGTTGCCTTGTCCCGTTGCTCATTGACATGAGCATCGCGGCTATGATGTGCTTCCTATTATGGTCGCGCCCGACATCCGACATTCCAAGGTTTGTTTCCCTCAGCCAGACTTCCTTTGCTGATCGTGCGCTTCCTCAGCCGTATGGACGCTGTCATACTAGTGATCGTTCGATATGTTGTCAGTACTGGGCTTCTCACGAGGTATGTGTGTCCTTGCGTCCCTTTCATATCTTGCATCTAAGTCAGTGTTGGTAGCATGACGAAGTTGGCGTACCTCCTCCTCGTAAGTTATGAGATTTCACCTGGGGAGAATCAACACTTTCTGATGCTCATCCAATCCTTTCAGTTCTCCGCGCGGCCTGATACCCTTCTATTCCTGGGAGTGGAATTTTCGGGAACGCGATGTGGGTTGCTCCTATATTTCTCAGTGATGATATGCTGATTCTTCTACGAACCCTAGTATACGTCAACTCTTATCTTGCCTTGTACGTACCCGAAGTGTGTTGGTCACATGCGACGACCATCCCTCACCCCACATGTGCAGACTCAATGCTCGAGACTATCTCCGCAACTCCCTTGAACCCAACGCATCGCTCCAGACGCCCAGTGACATGCAGTTGCAGTTCCACCATCAAAGCTCGCGGTACTCGACTTTGGAAGTACGCGAACGATCGCAGGACGTACCATAGCATCTCAATTCTCGATCCTCATGTGCAGCCATGTATGCCTCTTCGCTTAGCAATATGTTTTTCGCCTGGGAAGAACTTGCCGAATGTCGTCACGCTGTCCGCGCCCCGTGGACGTGGGTGTTAGGATTTGCAGTGGTGTTTGCCTCTAATGTGTGAATAGCAACAACATGCCTGTGTTGTCACCATCTGCCTCGAAGCTTCTACCATGCGCTTCTCCCGCTTCGCGAGTTCTCGCACATGCTTCAACCAGGCCTGCCATCGTCACTCACTCGTTGCAGGTTGATCAACGCCCCAACATAAAGCTATCGCCCAACCGAGAGGGTGGCCTCGTCACAGAGTATGTTGATGCAGCCTGCCTTTTGGAAGGTATTTGGTGGTGTCGTTGCCGTTGGCCTCCAGGTTACAGGTGCCCACGGTCAGACATGGTGAGCCCCTCCCGAGTCTCTCTGTATAAGGATACCCATCAGTCTCTTCATTTGCGTCTTTTAGGTGTGGCAAACATTACATGTCGACTTCGCCGATAGTCCCGCCAGGTGGCCAATTCCAGATGCCTCCCGCGACTGGCACCCCATTTCTTGCCCTTCGTTGCGCCCCTGCTATCCGGCCATACCTACCAGCCGATGCTGATTCTCCGGATGGTGTTTTCTCCACTAACGCAATCCTCATCGATACGCCCGTCCGTTTCGTCCAGCTACCTGGCTCAACTCCCATTCAGATACAATCTGCGTATCCTGATCTTGAAGTGACCGTCTCTATCAACGGAAAGACCATTGCTTCGGGCAACGTCCCTTTGAATGCCACTAAACATGCATTACCCTTTTCTCTCAAACCCCTCACACCCCAGAACACCCCTTTCAACCTGTCATGTTCGGCCAGGCTACCTTCATCCCCACCCCAGACTTTCCATGCATCTGGCGCCTTGTCTTTCCTACCAAATCCTCCCTCGGGCATCGCATCCGTTACGAAAATGGATCTTCGCACTGGAGCGCTGTTAGCTCGTCCCGCTGATGGTAAGGGTGGCGACTTTTCCCCCGTCTTCCCCATCGGCTTTTACACCCAATTCGACAATTACTTGGCGAAGAACCTCAGCGTGCTCAATGAATTGAAGGCACAAGGGTACGTAACCTTCTTCATGAATTCATTTATCGAAAACCTCACATGCCCCACCCTCTTATAGGTTTACAATTGTAAGGTCTGCGCTCTGGACCCTTGCCGTAATCGGTAAACCTATGTTTTCAGGTTCACCCGATCCCCAACTTCAATGACCCTGTGGCTCTGAATGCTGTGTTGGACCGGATGCAAGAAGTTGGACTGTACCTGATGTACGACATGCGCAAGTGAGTAACCGAATAACTTGCTTTACACGTTGGCCTCTAACCAGTCTATGACAGTACGTACATGAATACAACATCGGTTACAGCTCAAGTCAACAACATCAAGTCTCGTCCGAATCTGTTGCTGTGGTATACGGCAGATGAACCAGATGGGACGTCAGATCCTTTGGACGCCACAGCTAATGCGTACAACTTGATCACATCTCTGGATGGTGGTCCTTCCTCCGCCGTTACAATAGGTGGTGCAGGTTACCACCCCGTTTCCCTTGTTCTCAATTGCGAGAATTTTGATTTCACCGCGTACACATCTGGGTCAGATATCGTTATGCAAGTAAGTTACTTCAGCTTAATTACTCGGAATCGATCTAAACTCTGTGCGTCAGGATACCTATATGATCGGAAACAATGTCACATTCTCCTCCCAGTGGCATACACCCTGCACGGTTGACTATGGAGATTGCGGGCGAGTCTCAAACAAAACGACTTCTCCAGTTTTTATCTGATTTTTTTTCTTAGGTGTGACAACTGTGTTGGAGAATTCGAAGATATCTCCCGACGGATGGATGAATTCGCTGAACGCCTCTTCATTAATGGATGGGATCGGACCAAGGCCGTTTGGACCGTGCCTCAGGCATTCGGGCTTGAGACCTATTGGAAGCGTCTTCCTACAGGAAAAGAATTCATCGTCCAATCCTTACTCGGGGTGAATCACGGCGGACTTGGCATCGTGCCTTGGGACGACCCGACACCCGCTGACATCAAGGCTTCGGCTTCAGCGCTCGCGTTGGCCCTACCCAAGATGACACCCTTCATCTTCAACCCAGAAGCCACTATCCGACGTCTAGTCGTAAACCGAGTTGACATAGGGCTTTGGACCGTGGGGAAGGATACCCTCGTCGTTGGAACTAACATGAATTACGCCGAGGTTTCTGTGGGATTGTCGAACTTGCCTAACGGCCTTGGGATGGGTGTCACAATTACCCAAGTTTTTAATAGCGATGCCAGGACAAATACCAACAACAGCGGCTTCACCTTTGAAGAAGTTGGTAGCGGTGCTTGGGTTTTGTCCAAGAGGTAAGCCAACCATTGGCGGCACTGCTTCGAAAACCCATATACGTATACCATCTCTGTACCCAAGCAATGTCGCTTTTGCTGCTCGATCCTTCCGATGAATAAAATCAAAATCTCACTGTCTGTTTTAGTGAATCGTCAAGTCAAGAGCAATCGCCGTCTAATTCCACAAGCCATGAACACAGGCTTCTCTCACCGTCTCGATCCGAACTTGCTCTACTCCTCGTGGTCATCGACATGCTTCTGATAGCCTCGTTGTTGTAAAGCGGCGTCACCCTCTCTTACATAGTATCCTTCCTTCTTATGCTCGCGCTTTCGGTACCGGAGTCGGACAAAGCTTGATACCCAATAAATACAGAGATAGTTATATGTATGTAAATTGTATAACCAGTCATGTCGTTTGAATGTCGTGAGGTCATATAAAAATCGTCGTGACTTATACCGAAGGCTTCCTATTTCCCAAGGTTCTTGCGGATGATATTCTGCAGAGAAACACCATCGTCCTGACAGGGAGATAAGTCATGCGTTTCACGACGTACACGATAACAGAAGGTGTAATTACCTGATCAAGCGACCATGTGAAGCACCCCGCCATGCCATTTTGCTTCGCGAACAGAGCCTTGTCAGCCAAACTCCACGTATCGTCGTACGTCACGACGGTGCGACGAGACACATTGAACAAAAACTGAAAGGTTCGATTTAATCAAGAAGAATTCCACGAAAGGGCAGAAGAGCCCTACTGGAGTATCACTGCAGTTGTCCCATGCTAAAGAAAAGCCTTCAGGACAGTACAGGAACAAGACGGCAGTATCACGCACCCATGGTATATCCAGCACCTTGTCCATAAGTGCCGTCGGACTTCTTGACCAAGGCACCGGAAGCTAAAATCGAATTGAACGGGATTTGCTGGCCAAACCAGCCGCTCAAATCTCCATTTGCCTCCGCGACAACCTTGGTCTCTTGAGGTCTAGCATGAGCACCGTTCAAAAAGTGACGTTTTGGAGAATCTGCTGGCTCGTCATTCTGATGGAGGAGAAGCATATCTTCAGAAGGTAAAAGGCTTCCTGTAAGGTTGGTCCTCGTGCTCTGTGACACGTAGCCGTACTTTCAATTGGGGGAAGAGTAAGACCATGCTCCGAACGATGAAATGTGCGACTTACCAGAGGAAGACCAAGTAGGAGTTTACTCGCTGGGAAGCCTGCATTCTTCCACTGCGACAACGCCGCCTGGGCACTGGCTTGTGGTTGAGTTGAGGTGCCACACAGGTTGCCTGCGATGATCTGTTTAACAATGAATGCCTCAAGATAGGTCATTATGGCTGCCCACCTAACGGTGCGTTTGGTCCAGGGTTTGATGAAGCACCCCAAACGTCGTAATTCCTACGAAGGCGGGGAGTTAGTGGGATCTGTATAATTCATTAGAGAGACGCACATGATGTTGACGTAGGTGAGCTGCGCGGCGTAAGAGGAAACACTAGTGAGTGGTCTGCCATTGGAGCCCAGCCAAGGAAGGTGGGGAACAGCGGCTGAGATTATCTTGGAGCTACCTAGTGCTCCTCGTAGGGTCTGGAAGAAGCTGAGGAGGTTGGCAGCGTCAGCACTTGAGTGGGGATTACCAGCCCCAGTCGAGTTGGGGTATTCCTATCCAATGCTTAGAAGTTGCATTGGTCTCGAAGGAACAAGGATACGATACCCAATCAATATCAACACCTGATTGCGAAACTCGAGTGAGATCTGTGAGCATAGCTGAGAGAGAACGGAACTAACCGTCAAGGCCGAAGGAGTTCACAGCACTGACAAGTGCGTTCTTGAACGTGGTACGGTTCGCAGAACTGTTCACAGCTTGAGAAAACCAAGTACTACCGCCCCAACCACCTATGTGATGTAATTGATAAAGCGGTCGTGACGGCGGGGTAAGTGGCTTTACCAACTGAGAGCACAATCTTAGTTCCCTTTCCACTATTGCGTGCACTCGAGACCAACCGCCTAAGAATATCTTGAGCCCCAGAGTCCCACGTCAATGAAGAAGCAGAGTTCGGCATTGCAAAAGCTAACGGGGCGAGTTGACGGCGCATCAGAAATGTATCATCAACGAACAGATAGATGATCAGACGGAACCGACGACGGACCGAAAAATAATATGTCGAATTTAGAGTAATCTAAACCCTCAGGTGGGTGGGCTCCAGCAGACCAATCAGGATAATATGCAGCAGCGATGGGAGTTGCCATAGTGCCCACTTGTGGGTCCTCTGTCTGGGAAAGCTCTGGGAGCGAAGTGAATTGAGCACCAGCCTTTCGGGAGAGCGTGGATGGTAAGACGTCCTCCAGGCTGAAATGGCGGGGCACGCTCGTGAGATCAATGGTCAGGAACTCATTGAGAGTTGGATGGTCCTTGAACTCGTCTGAGGCGATCAAGTCCCTCAAGTAGTTTTCAAGGCCAACTTTTCGTTCGGCAATGAGAGCATCGTCCGCCCATGCAGATGGAACGAACGCAGTGACCAGGAAGCGCTTAGGAGGAAGTTGAAAAGGATCCTGAAGCGATTCGTGAAGCGTGATAAACTATGGACCTGAAGTGAGAGGGGATCGCGGCACTGGTGAGATTACTACACACCTCTGAGTAACGTTTGTCAACGACGTGGCGTTTCCCTCCAAGATTGACTTGGACAGAGTATAAGATGTGGGGTCGAGGAGAAGACGCAGTCGTGTGGCTAATAATTGTAACAGAAGGGGGCATATTGGAGTTGGCTGAAAACCCAGTCCAAGGAGGCGTCTTTTAAGCTCCCAATTGTGACCAGCATGACGCTCCAAGACGTATCCAAAGTGGTTTTGCACGCGCATGTACCATACGTCAATGAAATTCTGCCAGATACTGGCATGCGTCGCATATCCTTGAGAATATTGATCCTTTTTGAGAATACCGAGTTCCATCTGCTCTGAGGGTCAAAGTGTCATCGGTCATTCTGGGAAAAGCAGATGAACGTTAACAGTATAGCTTCTGATAGATGGAAGCATCGTTGAGGGAGTCATGCGAACTGATAGCAGAGATTGCAACCCAGTTGTCATGATGAAGTTCGGAAAACACTCCGCAGAGCATCCCCTCGTGCGTCCCATTCCAGCCGATTTAGACGTGAGGGCATGGGAAGTCTGGAAGAACGTCTGTGAAACTATTCTATTTAAAGGAACGATAAGACACTTACTCAGCTATTATTCTTGCTTGATCTTCATTGAGGGTGGATTTAGTCCGGTCTGAGCAAGGAGGAGTTCATACTCAATGCTTGTTACTTCCCAAGAGGGATTAGGTTAAAAGTAAATCCAAAAAAGCAAGGTATCAGCCTTCAGAGTGCATTATTGGTCATGAGATCGTTAACTAAACGTGGGAGGTCGTGAAAAGAATAAGAATAGAGATAAAAAGACCAAGGTATCAGGAGAAACCGTTCGCAAACATCCACTCAAAGCACGGCCAATAATGCAAGTGGAAAAGCAGCCAGGTAGGCCAAGCTGACGAGACGGACTTCGCTGCCTCCATTCGAGACTGTCGGCTCTGGAGCAACGCTGGTAGGTGTCAATTCTCCATTGGCACCTGAGACGTTCCCGAGGATGGTACTCGACATCCCGCAGATTCGGCGTATGCCTTCAAGGATACCCGGGAGATCCGGTGTATCAAGAACATCGGTTTGGTTAGTTCGGATGAAACTAATCAGATATCAGTGGATTTGCAGTGCATATATGCCGCGAAGCCATACCAGTCAGCGCATTGGGGGAATGAGGCTTGGAAGGTGTCCTAAATATTAAGGGAAAAAGTTGCTCAGTTACCCTGTTTTCAATACCCTTCGAGTTATCGCGACTTACCGTGCATGCACATTTGATCACGTCAATGAATGCCCCGGGGTTGAAAATAATCTATGAATTGCCGAAAGCCCTTGGTTAGAGGAAGAAAAGTCAGTCTTTCATCGCACACATACATTAGTAAAATTCGCGAGTACTGGTGCCGCCTGAGCACAGGAATTGATACTCGGATAATCCTGATGTGATCCAGTATTCAGCGCGCGCGTAGCGATGCACTTCGTATGCGTCCATACCTGTGCACATATGGGACATGAAGGTGGTTCATCCGGGAAAAAAGGGTCTGTGCGACGGTGCAGACCTGGACGAGGAGCCGCAAGAACAAGCGAGTGAAACAGGGCAAGTAGTAAGGCAGTGAGCGTCAAGGGAGAAGTCATTATGTCGTGAGTTTCACGGATGTTGAGGGCGATGAGCAAGAAGGGATATCGCTGTCCGTTGGTGGTGGTGGGGAGGAGGAAACCAAGGCTTGGGCGCTAAAGATCATGATCGATTTCCATTTGGTCTCAGGGTCCTTCCTTTCGGAGACTTGCCCCTATTTCTGTCATGACTTAGCCCTCGACGATCAATGGTGCGGTATCTTCGGAGTCCAAGGAAGACATTGACAAGATGATTGAATATCACTGAAGATCTCTCCACAAACACTATATTGAAAACATGTATCAGCTGCATCCGAGCGTAGCACGCGCACACACAGACATCACGAATTGTACACGACNGTCGACCGAACAATTGATGAGGTCCTTGTCTTTTCGTGAACAAGGCTCGGGATGTCGGAGTTAGTTGGTCGCCTTGATCCCCTAGCGCCTTATAACGACTTTCTCGACGCTAGCACTCGTTTGGATCCTCATTTAGAGAAGGGCTTGGTATGGTTTCCAGGTGGAAGTTCCTCTGTCTTCGGGCAAAGCGGAAGTTACCACCTAGGACGCACACATTCACTCTGAGGCGTGGGGGCCGCAATACTCCCGTTCAACTCAGCTCGGGGGCTGGAGTTCGTGCGAAGCGGAGCAATCAAGTAGGAGCGCGGAATGAGCCAACTACACGTACTCTGTATATTGCCCCGGCCGCTGAAACCAGGGTGTGGAGGTGACGCATGGTGAGTAAGCTCTACCATGCGAGCCTTCCTTATACATAATTTAAATCGCCCGAAATGCTATAGCGGTGTGTTGATTATCGCCCCTTCAAGGGTCAAGAGCCTCCCGGCGGAGAAGAATCATTGATGTGGCCTCTTATGGGAGGTTTGAGTGGGCATACTCCCATGCTATCAAGTCGGCTTTTGAGCATCCGCCCAATTTTCACCCGGAAGACAACATGCGAGGCATTTCTGAAGTAGGCGGTACGATGTGGCTAGTGTTCATCTCTCTGATGTTCATTAAACACGAAGACAGATTTATCCCTTGTTGAGTCGATCCTAATTGGAGGTGGGTATGAGCATCAACATTGATGGTCAAAGCTGATCGATTTAGACCAATAATAGACATCCGGTGGCAATGGACATAGGGCATATACTTCGATGGCGTTCGTTTGCTTGGACAACAATCATACATACACCACTATCTAGAAGGCACTGTCCGTTTCAGAAGAAGTATCGCTGTCAGAGGAAATGAGCAAGAGTCTGCTTTGAGACGGTATATTCCGGGTATGCGGCGGGTGTCGTTGGTAAGGAGTTGCCGAATGACGACGGGACTGGGGGTGGTGGGAATGTTCGTGATGCCTCTCCAACGAGCGCACTGAGAGGGCTTGTTTCTTTGTTGATGATAATTTCTTCATTGAGGGAGGAGGGATGTTGGCAAAGACGAAGATCTTGAACAGTGGATCGCACGGCATGTGTCGACTGAGGGGAGGTGTAGGCGCGAGGACCTTGACGGTTCTTTGCTGCAACGAGTGCAGCGGTGACATGAAATTGGGGTAGGCGAAAAGCTTGTCGAAAAGTCGAGATAGAGCGTCCCAATGGAAACGATTGACGTCCACGAAACGATCCCCTGGTGTAAATTTGCGTATCGAAGAGAGTGACAGGAGCCTAACTTTCCCATCGACGACCATGATATTGCTTTCTTGCACCGAATAGATCAACCCGCGACTTTGAACCTTGGTTATGGCATCATAGACTATGGAGCGATCGGGGTACTCAACCATCCTCCCGGTGACGGATTCCGTCATGATCCCCACTATACAGCCATCGCGAGTAACATGTCCGAGCACGTCAAAGGTTAGATCAAGACCCCGGAGCGCGCGTTGACCTGCAGAGATAATACGGCGGTTAGCCAGTGCATCACTGTTAAGCAATCAAGGTCTCTGCACCTTCTGTTTCGCGCTCTACAGTTTTCATCCATTTGTCGTTCCATCCAATCAAAACATCTATTTATTTTACACGGAGTATTCAGAAAAGAGAACAAGGACTCGAGTTGAATTGATGGAATATTGTACTCACCAACATTCATTCCCTTCCATATCCCCTGCCTGTATTCGGCCGAGAGAAATTTCGTGGTGACAATTTCTGACTCGTCAACGAGGGGAGCCCATGTACGCCCCGCGGATATCATGCGGTGCATGGGCTTTGACTTGTATATGATGCTCTGGGAACCATCGTCGCGGTTGACCAAGTACGCCCAGTTCGAACGGTTGAAATCAAGGATTGGAAGCAGCAAAGATATCTTTTCGAGGCCGTAGTTGAATTCTGATGTGAGCCGCTCCATGTCAGTTACGCTGAGGAACGTCGGGTCTTCGTCAGTTGCCAGAACTGGGGCGGCTTGGATGACGAGCATACGGCCATCTCTCCACAGGGCGTAGAGGCAGCAGTCTACATCGTTCTCCCCTCCGACGTAAGCTGTTACATGAGGGGCTATCGCGTCGCCTGGCATAGGATTTGCAGTAGTTGTGGGTCCAAGGATACTATCAGCGTGGAGCTTGTGATCAAGGTCCTGAACAAACTAGTAAGTTAGGCGCCTGCGCCACGGTTCGCCTAAATAATGCGAGCACCCACCATCATCAACTCAACCTCTACTGGGATCACCGAACTGAAATGGATACCAACAAAAGTGATTGTATGACACAGGACATAAATCTCGCACTGCAAGCCTCTCTACCGCTCAACCGCAACGGTATCACTTAGGCGTTCCAACTACCCACCAACTTCCGGCTCGAGTCCTGACCCGTGTCGAATGGGGCGTATGTGTTGCGATCCGATACATCTGTATCGTCTCCGCACTCTGGTATGGAACGCCCAGCGCCGACTGACTATTTTCGTCTTTTCAGATGTTACCGTTTGCTGAGGCTTCCCGGGGTCGTTTCTACCTCTACCTCTCAAGTTTCATCGATATGGATATTTGGGACAGTTCAGTGGTTTGTATAAGACTCCCTTGCTGTCTCTTCAGGATGATGTACCGACGATATGTGTGTTCTCCAGAAATGCCTCTGCCCAGCATGTGGCGGCCCATTCTTCTTCAAGGCCGTACCTTGCAAACCTCAATTTGCGCACGCAAAGTGTCCCAACGAAGTGGTGCAAGATGGCCAACCTCGACAACGACTATGCTCTAACTGTGGCGGCCCTCGATAAATCTTGTGAGCGTCGTACGGTTCTACGGCAACTTGGGACATGGCTGACCATTCCTTCTTACCTTGGTAGTGCTATCATCTACAACCTTCGGGAAACCAACTTGGCTAGTGTCTGGACTGCGAGATGTCTCACTCCTCACTCTCCAGGACGGCGTACTTTATGGACGGTGTAACAAACAAACTCTCACCACTCGTCGTGACGGCGCACATAGGTGCTTGATTGGTGATCGTGACAGTTGCCCGACCCCACAAGACCAAGGAAGCTTCGATGGATCGGCTTCAACTACCTTAACCTCTCCGCCTATTCGTAACATATCCAACTAATTCATGGCCACCCAGCATCAACAAACACGTCTATAGATCTGAATCGAAGCCCTCGCTCTAATCACATTACTCGAACTCGTTCCACAACCTTAATTACTTATATCCCCATCTACTCCTTATCCTACTAGTCATTGGTGTAATCCTGTATATTCCGCGTCGTCGGTAAATAACAACTCCTAATCCAGACGCTCCTGAGCGCGCAATAAGGGGATATATATAGTAAGCTTAGGAGATTAGGAGACATCCTCCTCGCTTGTCGTAGTGTCACTGTCGTAAGATGGTAGAAGGAGGCCGTGACGCGCGCCGCCAAGCTTCAATATACGTGAATTAGTGGCGGACAAGCTTGAAGTTTGGATCCACGGTAAATCGGCCTTGGCGTCTTCTGCTCGAGGGGTATAGTCATGAAGTGCATGGGAGGCAAGTCGGAGTCGTCTAGGCTCTTTGCTTTTGCGCGTCGGAAGTTTGCTATGATTCGGACGGCTTCCTTTGCGCCTGTCGTCCGGGTATAGCATCTTGTTGGTCCCGATGAACCATAATCGCACGAAAGAAAGTCGGGGCATTTCAGGAGGGATGGGGCTAGGTATATACTGGAGATTCTGCGGCCATGTTCGAGGTGGCGTCATGAAATTACCTTCCCGAATGAGGTCGAACATGATCTTCAAGGCTTTCCAATGAAAGAACTTGAAGTCCTCAGCATGGCGTTCCCTTTGCTCAGGGGAATAGTATCGCGTCGTGCTAATGTTCAGAAGCCGCACTTTACCACCGGATATCATGACATTCGAGCAGTGAATCGAGCGGTAAAGGAGGCCACGACTCTCCACACGCGAGATGGCGTCGAAGACCTTGGCACGATCGCAATGCTCTACCATTCTCCCTTTGGCCGGTTCGGTCATTAAACCAATTACCCGACCATCTCGGACAATATGGGCTAGGACTTCAAATGTGAGGTCAAGCCCTTGCAGCTGACGGTAAGCCTAGCACAGAGCTACAGCCCAACCAAGCATTGAGGCAAAGAACATGGACTCGCCTTCATCGTTTGTTCGACCTCGTTCATCCGCTTGTCATCCCAGCCCATCATGAGGAGATCTAACAGCAGTGAGAAAAAAGATGGGGCATCAGATGACGAAGTTGATGCATACCAACTTCGCGCCCGTTCCAAAGGCCTTGTCGATCCTCAGCTAAACCATCATTTGAATATGCCATAGGTCACTGATCCAATGACCCAACGACGTACCACTGATCCATTTAGTGGTGACAATGTCTGTCTCCTCGACAAGAGGGGCCCATGTTGGGTAGGTTACCCTAGGCACGGGTCGTTCTTTCTGTATGAGTCGACAGCCCCCATCGGGCCGTGGAAGGAGGTAAGCCCAGTTTGTCCTCCCGAACTCAACTGTCTTCACTACTGTTTGCTGTGACAGGGTCCCAATGAGCTTTAGAGGCGTTAAAGCATGTAGAAACGAGTCAGAAGACTCACGATTTTTTCTAGGGTAAAATTGTACTCCTTGTCCCACTCCTCCCAGTCGTTGGTCTGGTCGTACATCCTATCGTTGCTGATCGTCGAAGGGGGAGCTTCGATGACGAGGATCTCCCCATCTTTATAGAGAACGTAGGTACGCATTCCGACTTCATTTCGGCCACCTAGCAGCGCAATAATTGACCGGGGGATCGAGTTCGACTGTAAGCCCATTGGTCACTCAGCGAGTTGTAGGTCCTTGTGGGTCCCTTTAAACTCGCCAGGTTCTCACTGTCAGTGGCAGGATGAAAGAGCAACACGTGTTCGCCCCGCGCATTCTCTGCTTTTTAACCCAAGCGCTGGGCTTCACGCTTTCAGCTTCAGTCCATGTCACCAAGAAAGGTACAACGGTGCCATTTGCTACAATTTGGTCACTCCTCGAGCTGGAAGCTTCTGGCTTTTTGGTCCCTTCGTTGTTGCAATTGCTGCGGCAGCTCTACAACAATTTCATGCATCCGATATGTGCGATCTTCAGCTGTCAACAACTTCAACCGACATTTCCTCCTGAAGCCCGCCAAGGATGTTGTATGAACCCTCACCGCGTTGGCGTCAGCGCTCCCAGGCGTCCGGGCTATGGACGACTTTCCTAACGCTACGACTCTAATTCCGAGGTCGCCCCCTCAGTAATAAGCGACCAACGCGCTACACCAAAGAGATACCCCATTTGTACCACTGTGTACATCCACAAGTCTGTTTTCCTAGTTTCAAACTTGGCCGCAACCTGACACTGGCGAAATTCAAGTTAGGGTATACCATGGCACTGTTTCGAAGCGGTTTGTCCATCTTGCTCCCTTTTTGAGGCTACGCGACCACTTCACCGTCGTCCAAGCTCGCTGTCCAAGCCTCGCTCCAAATCAATGCGTAAAATATAAAACTATGCGCACTTTTGCCGATGGATACATACTACCCAGTCAACTCGCGATGTGTCTCGTTCGAAGAGCCCAGTGTCTTGGATGCAACACCCCCTACTACCAGAAGATCAACGTTTGCAGCCCAGCCTACGCTCATCAAGCATGCCCCTCGCAAACCATTCAACCCGGCCCGCCGCAACAAGGATACTGCCCTACCTGCCAATCTCGACGATAAAGTCCTCTGCACTTCGGTCTTGTACACCTCCAGCAAAGCTCGAGATTTCAATGGACCAGTTCCACCCGTGCGCGCGCCTTGGACTCCTCGAGCTTGGTGTCGATGGTGTCTTCCAACAAGCAATCGTCGAATATCCCTGATCATCTTGCTGAACGTCTACGCAGTGACTTTGCTACTGACACAGCGATCGTATCTGACTTTGGCCTTACCTTTGGCCTTTGGAACTCGTCCCTCGGCTATATAAATTACTCAAGGCCTATCTATTCAGTGTCTGCTATGGACTGCTCATCGTCTCGGGATCTTCTCCTTTGCCAATCACTCCTGAGGCCTGAACATATCTCCTATCCTACGATCCCCCTAATGGCCGCCGTCCAACGGTTACTTGCTCATTGTGCTCTTTGTATATGGATCTGAATAATTTGCTACTATAACTTCGCTATACCTCGTAAATATCTTCTCCTTGGCTACCGCAAATCCGCCGATGAGGTCATCGAATACTATAATCCCCTTGAGACAAACTAGCCCAAGTCATTTCGCTCCTAATATTACATCCTTTGCTTCTCCGCAATCTTTTCACTTCGCATGGATGGCCGCCGGATCGAGAACAAGCCACGGCCGGACATAAGCATAAATGTCGTCCAATGAACACTGGCACGCTGACGTTCTCAGGATGGTTTCGATATCAACTCGTAAGCTAATCCTTCACGTCAGGATAAACGATTTGCACTGCAGCCGATTTAGCATGATAGCCAAAGAAGTTACAGAGAGTATCAGAAATAGGGAAAACGACGATCACCGCATAAGTGGAGTCAAATACATCAAAATACACCCGGCCTAAAGAACAAAAGAACAAAAGAACACGTACAGTCACCGTCTTCTACACATGGTAAAGCAGCCCTCATACCCAGGGACCTCGGCGGGACTAAGCGTATCCCGCCAGCGCCCTGCGAGGTTTCCATAGGCAGCTCCAATAAGATACCCCCTGTATAACCATCGACCCCGATCTCCATCAACCTAGATAACGGCGACCTTAGATGACTCGTTTTGTAACAAAGACAAAAACAACCCACGTATTCTTTACATAGACTGATGAATCCATCACAAGGTCGAACGCGGCCAACCAGATTGAATTGCCCCCAAGCGGAATGACCCTACAAGGTCGGAAATGAGCTCGGTATCACCGAAGGACAAGCCGGTGGGGTGTAGACTTACTTCACCGGTGATGATTACATCCAATACGCACGGCTGACTGCTCCCGCTAGTGAGAGAAGAGCTGGAAATGGCCCGCCGATACAAAAAGGAAGCAGGATTATGGGGTTGCTTGACTTCTATTCTGTCCGAATGTTCGCTGATGTGGGTGCCGAAGGGGAAGTACGAGCGAAGTGGGTCGCCTGCGGGCAAAGGATCGATATTTTCGAGGCCCAAATCAATCCCAGAATCGGATTCACTACTATCCAAAAGATGATACTCGCGAAGTTTCCATGTTTGGCGGTGTCTAACGACCATGCTCTTCTGAAGGACCGGCGGCGGAGCGCCAGACAGTAGAGCTGAATATGCCGTGAACTCAGTATACTGAAGGCTTAGCGATAAGCGATGGAAATAGGAAAGCAGGTGACTGATCCATACCGTGAATATGCCTTCCCATATACCCTCAATACTACCAGGTTTATAGGAGCTAGTCAGATATTTGTCATAATCCGCATTGCCCAGGCTGAGGCATCGTCCCCATTCACATTCCCATTCAAGACTTCTTGAGGCACCATTAAGGCAGGAAGAAGACGATGGTAACGCTGAGTAAGCGATCGTAGAGGGGGATGATAAGACTTTGTTGACCAAAGTGAGAAAGGCAAGGATAGCAGGGGCAGCCAGGGGGGCTGGAAGGAGTGGGAGGACACCAAGATAATGCATAGGCGTCTCTGATTTCTCCTTGGATATGTGAGGGACGAACTCGACCCAAGAAGGGGATGTAAGGTGGTACTGGTAGTTCAAGGGTAGGCGCGTCAGCAGACGTTAGCTAGTGTAATGGGGGACGACTTGCTTGATGAGCTCCTAGAGCAAAAATCTTAAGAGTATTGACGACATTCCACGACTGATCGTTGTCCAAGTATTCCTCTAAGCCGCGCAGAATTCAGGAATCGGAATTTGACGGGAGTTAATGGAGCGCTGCTTACCGGGCTTTAACAAAAACCAGAATAGCCACATGGCCAACGATGTGCTATCGTTGTTGGGCGGCCATCTATCGCGCTGTATGTACGATTTGGCGAAGGAGGCACCGTGTTCATCGAACCAAAACTCGCGAAGCCAATCGTCGATACGTCCGTACTCCCTCAGCTGTTTCTCGTTTTTGCCGTCATTCTCCAACATCATCAAGTAGGCAGTCCATAGAAGAGATCGGAGTGATTCAGTCCCATCGGAGTTGTGCGCCTTTGAATCCACTGTAGAGTCTATCCTCTTGCGCATACGCGTCAAATACCAAAAGCGACGCCGTAACTCCTCCGCCAATATGGTGGCAGTCGGCTGAGTCCCGCAACGAAGGCGCCTCAGAGGTGGCGAGATGTCAAATTTCACCGAGAATATCCGTGAATAGAGGAGGGGATTTCGTTTGATCGACAAACATGAGTTAAACCGTTTATTGATGCAGAGCAATGGAATGATCGCTGAAGGCGGGCCTAAGAAGTCCTGTGTTGCAGCAACAAAGGTGATGTGTTCCAGGATTTCCTGGGGGATGGTGCTGAGCGAAGGACGAGCTCGCATCGAGGCTGAGACACAGATGATCGTGGTCGAAGGTCAACACCAGGCGCTGCGTCCTGCAAAGCTCGAGTTACGGGAGCATTAGTGCCATTCCGGTTATCATGGAGCGGCCGATACAGGAGGTTTCCCTATTTGATCCAAGTCCAAAAGTTTGTCCGACATCATGGACATGGTCTGGTATGAAACGTTTAAATACGATAGATTATACAGTATCGTAGCTGGTACCTCCGTATATGTCTACGAATACATATGGACGGCGAAGGAACATAATTTAGGAGGTCGTGGCTTTTGAAAGGCTGAAGGCCGCTTCCCAACTAGCAGGTTCAAACCCCGAAGTTAATTGGCCTCGGGACCTTCCAACAAAATTTTGTGAAGAAATGACTATCAGACACAACGAGAGTATTAGGGAAGGTCGACGGAGTGCGAGCATCGCGAGTACTCACCGTAACCACGGAATATACTAGGATAGATGACTTCAACCTGGGAAGGATGCGACGGAAATGAGCTGAATTTGAAGCAACTAGCGCAAAAGACCGTACTCACCGCTTCGCCAGCCAATACTACAAGGCCGTCTGATGGACGGATGCGGCCGAACAAATGAAAGCCTCCCCACGCCGTCTTGTACGCTTCATCAGGCTGTGCCTTGTGGTGAGGAAAGATTCTGCAGGATAGGGACGCCATCACGGACCTTTGCTACTACAACGACGTCGGCTACGTCCTCCAACTCAGCACGATTGGTTCCGGGAAGATAGGACTGATAAAAACACTGATATGTGCCTTCTTCATCAAACATCTCGATACCATCCTGGAGAGAACATTCAAATCAGAAATCCAATCCAATGTACTGGAGAAGTAACTCACGTCTTGTTCAATGAACTTGCATCCTGCAGGCAGCCATGCATTCCCAATTCCGTTTTTTGGATCATCGAATGGGAGACGCATTGACAAATCACTGCAGTAGTATTCTTTGATGATCAGACTTAATGGGCGGCGTCCAAAAGTGGGGAAAGGTTGGGGCATGTCGAGAGTTGACAGCCAAGTCGTATACACATCGACACAAGGAACCTAAGAAGTTAATTGAACAAAACGTAAGAAACTGACGTGAAACAATGTCCGCACCATCATCGAGCCATCAAAGCGCCCAGTTAGGCATCCAAGACTATAGGCTTGGTGGCCAGTGAGCCGCAGCCAGTCACTCTCATGTTGCCACCCGCTTCGCTGAGCAAAATCAAATTCGCTTGCAGAGAACTTCGTGTTACAGTGATCAATGAAATACTGCACGTCTTCACACGTTGGCCCAGTTTGGTTTGCTGCGTTGGCCTCAATGCGGGTTTTGGGGAGATGTGGAGGGATCGCATGGGGGATGACATCAGCACGGGCAAAGTAGCTGAGTATGGCAAAAGAAGAGATAGCGGGTGCGTAACAAAGATGGGTGACAGAACCAAAGATCGGGACGTTATGTGACGGAGTTTGGGATGGGGGATATGGTCCATGTATGGTGACAGAAGACGGAGAGGTAGACCGATCAACCGAATTCGGTTCGAAAAGAGTTTCCGCAGAAGAAAAACAAGGATACTACAAAAAATCAAGATCAAGTCATTGCGAAATCAGTGCAGTAAACGTACGCGAAACGCGGCCTCAACCAAGGGGGCGAATTGGTTCATGAGACCTTCCCTTTCAATCAAAGATTCGCCATGAATGGATGCTAACATCAGAATATCATGATCATAAGCAGTCGGCAAAAGGCAACAAATGATCGGAGCACACCTTTTGAGCTCATCAACCACAAGGACGCTGCTGCCAGCGCATTTTGATGGTTTTCGAGAGGCCAACCATGGTTGAATTCGGCACCGTTGTACAAGCGATCACGGAGAAACTTCTGTAGAAACGCGTAGGTATTCGCCCAACGGAGTTGGCGAAGGTTGTGTCCCTCATCCTCAATGAGCATAATGTATATCATCCACAAGGCGTCATCGAGCGCTTCATCTCCAAGAACGCCGTCGCGAAGACGCTTCAGGGTCATGAACCTGCGCTGCAGCTCATTTTCCACATTTTGGAGGATAATGCGCCGATTGTAGCCAAGACGACGAAAGGGGGGATCGAGATCAAATTGGAGGGAAAATATTCGTGTGTACAGATCAACTTGGGATTGCTGAAGAGAGTGGTGTATGGAGCGGCACGTCCGTCGTAGATGGCACAGCGTGGTTGGGGGACCAACAGCAGGAACAGTGAAGAGAAGGATGCGCCGGATAACTTCGGCAGGGATATCGGTTTGGAGATGAGGCATGGTGAAGTGAAATGGGCAAGAGCGGGCGCAAAGTATTCAAAGTACTTATATGCCAACAGAGGCGCGGGACTAGGGCCAAGAAAAGTACCAGCGGAATCGGGATGGACCCACGTGGACGGGCTTTGGGATATCCAGATATCGTAGGCATGTTCAAAGGGTCTAATAGGATCACTTGTAAGGAGGGATAAATATAAAAGTACATGTCACTTCCTTACCGAGCATCGCAATTTTGCCCTTATTACGATCCGTATCCCGATTAAGTATGTGTCAATATGGGTGATCATCGGACTGGGCGTGCACAATGGCTAGAGCAGGGCGACCATCAAAACGGAGCAGGCGACGGAGACCAATAACNGAAAAAGGGACGAAAGACGGACAATGACTAAGCTTCAGAACATTCCTGCGGCGGAGACTACGAGACAGCGCGGCAATCGGCATACGATTGACCAGAAAAATCATAAAACAATAAGGACATCTGAAGGACGAGGACTTCTCGAGGCCGTCGGATATCGGTAAAGACGGCAACAGAAACCTAAGATGACGGCTATTCATGAGGGACGCACGGGAAGGGGGGCTCGAGCTTCACGTACGTCTGAACGAAAGCAAATTGGCTGGTGGGATATACATTGACGGAATCCAAGTATTCTGCAAAGAAGTTGATCGGAGCACGGTCATCAGGGACCAGCACGAAAGAGAAGACGCCACCTTACACAATGACATACTCGGCAATTGGGCACCAGGCGAGCGTCCTGGTTAGCCTGCGATGAATCGGAGCTTTCTATGCACAACTCTCTATGCACAACTCTTTCATCATGGAGAGCTGTAAGGATTTGCCACTTCAAGAATACACGTAGTCGGGGTCATCCACAAGGAGGTACAAGGCTGTTTCCGGAGTTTGAAAGCTTCGGTCGACACCGACGCTAACAATGCGACAAGTTCGCCGCCGAACGAGATATTTCGGTTGTGTGTGCCCTGTAACTTAAGCGGGTGTAAGCGCAGGTAAGCCTGGGAGGAGAAATTAGGCCCACTGCCATGGCAACATCTCACCCAACACCACTGGGCGACGGCGCCACACAAAACTCTACGCAATTGGGTGGTTTACCGTCCGTGATGCAAGACTGGAGACCAATGTGATGCGTGAAGAGATCGCAGTGAGCACCGCCCTCGATTTGCATAACGGTGTGTGATACAGCAGAAAGATCTGCAAAGATGGGCTGTAACAAAGACTGCGCTTGTCGTAAGTGGTTTGACGTTTTTGGGGATATTGGAGTCACTCACCGTCGTATCTGAGACCTTTCGGGGTTGGGTAGGATACACGCCCGCAAGCCTGGGACCGTGCCTATGGTTGGTTTCTTCAAGGGTAAGCAGCATTAGTGGTGAACGAAATTGGCGCGTCTTTCTTGATCTGGAAAACCTTTTCGTGCCACATGGCTGAAGCTGTGGGGCCAGTCGATATTTACGTTGTCATCGTCGCGAGATGCGCGACTTTGCACTATGACAGTCCCTAGGCATGAGCCCGTTCTGAGCGCAAGAGTATTGCGGGAAGCTTTGATACGGTGATTCATAGATCGTTCTCGTAGTTAAAGTTCTGGCAGTGGTGGTTCATCATATATAAGGGCATCAGAGTGAGCTCTACAGACATGATAAGATGCTAAACAGTCGACGCTTGGCACATGAGCTTACCTTTGTATCGCTGGAAGCAAGATGAGTAGGCAATGCTTCGATGCGAGAGCTGTGGCATGTGATGGTGGGCGATGTTCACCGTCACTGAATCAACGTGCGATGTCCCTGCAGCACGTGATCGAGTTACACCTGCCCTAAAGACCATACCAAAAAAATTTCTCATCGGGATATTTATCTCTATCTTCATCACCACCATCATCCATCGACCATGTCTGCCAACCTCGAGACGCTCAACCAACACCTCGCCACCCGGTCCTACGTTGAAGGGTGAGTGTCCTATCCTCCGATCAAGTTTAATGATGAGTATCGCTATGGTCCGTGTTTCCAAGAAGCGACTAGACACCGCTGCTTCAGCATGCCGAAATTCTTTTTACCTAGCTTCCTGACTTCATTATTCGACTACCTTTGATTGAGACGTTTATCTGACATTGGCTCTCTTAGGTACACCCCTTCTCAGGCTGATGTAGTCGTTTTCAAGGCCGTTGCCTCGGCTCCCGATGCTTCTACTTACCCTCATGTCGCCCGGTGGTACACCCACATTGCTTCATACGAGAAGGAGTTCGAGTCGCTGTCTGGCAGCAGCACTGCTGGTGAAGCTTTCATCGGAGGAGCTTCTGCTGCGCCTGCTGCAGAAGCCCCAGCTGCAGAGGATGAAGACATCGATCTCTTCGGCAGCGACGATGAGGAAGCCGACGCTGAGGCTGAGAGGATCAAAGCCGAACGTGTTGCTGCCTATAACGCAAAGAAGGCTACCAAAGCTAAGACTATTGCCAAAGTAAGGATATCATATCCCCGATTGGAGATGATGCTAATTTCCGCTTGTTCAGTCTGTTGTCACGATGGAAGTCAAGCCTTGGGATGATGAAACCGACATGGCGGCTCTGGAGGCAGCTGTACGCTCTATCGAGCAGGATGGCCTTGTTTGGGGTTCCAGCAAGCTCGTCGCTATCGGATATGGTATTAGGAAGCTTCAAATCACCGTCGTCGTTGGTAAGTCTGCACGTTTCACGCACGTCTTCGCCGCGTTTTATTCACGGTCCGTGTAGAGGACGAGAAAGTATCCACCGACGAGTTGCAAGAGAAGATCCAAGAATTCGAAGACTATGTCCAGAGTACCGATGTCGCCGCCATGCAAAGTTTGTCACATCCTCTGTGTCTTTGCCCTCTCTAATCAACCTTTTTCAGAACTCTGATTGTATCATTATGTAAAGGACGTGTAGATGTATCAAGGTTGTATGTCATTAAGAAGTGTAAACTCAGAAATTTTACCAAGCGTTTGAATAACGTGTGATACCTCTAGGCCTGTCGCAAGGTTTAGGCACAATTTTCTTTGATTGCATGGCCGACTTATCCGTTACGATCAACTATCGTCATCAAGCTCAGTTGCGAACCGCTGGAGTGCCCTCAACCCCCGGAAATGAACCTTGAACCGTCAATATGATCCACAGGGCCTCTCGTGGCCAGGTGTGTCTGACGTTGCCAAACCGGAGATTGTACCGAAGTACAATGAAGGCATCTTCATGATAGATGATGATTTCATTTCATCAGGCGCTGGAATATCGACGGCGAACTGAATCGTTATGATTATGCTTCCGATTGTTCCTCCCGTTCCCCGTTCGCTGGCCGCAGGCCCATGGCACCTCACTCAAACTGCTGGGCCAAACTGCAACGTGTCTATCCCATTCTCGTTTTGTCTCGGCCATCCTCGTTTCTGAACCACAATGTGTTGGCACTCGCTATCCATGCTTTTGTTATTTCTTCGGAGATAAACGGTCCCTTGAGCAATAGTGGAGCGGAGCCCAAGAGGTTCTGAGAAGCCGGAGCTCATTCTTGACTTCCGTCTGCTCAGGAACACGACCTCGTAATCTCAGGTTGGGCAGGGCTCCGCGAAAACCTTACTTTGCAAAACCTCCCAGACACCGTCTTTTTCATCAGATGCGATCGAACAGGACTTTTCAAGGATGCATAGCGAATTTCGGCCATCATCACTTGTTAGGCAACCACTTATAAGGGCCCGATGTCGTAGAAGGTCGAGGTAACTCACTGCAAATGGCGTCCTATCTCGAGAACGTCCCTGACGATATCCTCCAGTACATCGCCCGTTTGACAGTATGGCCGTCACCCTTCGAATCCCTGACCAACCTCCTCCATCTGCTACTCACCTCTTCCACCATTCATCGTCGCTTGGCCATTCGTAACAGCCCACACCTCTATGCTCGCTTGTTCCAGTCAAAATTCGATATGGCCGCCCCTCGCCGAAGACTTGATCCGTCTGTGTTCACAGATAGCACCATAGCGGGGGAACTAGTGTCTCGTTACCGTGTCTTTCGGCGAATGCGCAGACGCGATCTGGATAGCCCAGGCATTACCCAAGACATGTGGACCTTGTACTGGCTCATTTTGGAAAGCGACAAGTTGAACGCAGTTCAGCTGACGTCTGCCCGGCATACCGAATTTCTCCTTGATATGATATTCTCTCAGCTCCGCAAGGGTGACACAGAGAAATACTACGAGCATGAGGCACTCTCCCTGTCACTTTGGGCATACTGTCTGACCGTGTCATCCCGTGGGTTCAGTTCTTTGCATACCCCCCTCACCGTCGGTTAACTAGTCTACAGGTGACATCAGGAATATTCCGCCTGATCGCATCCAAGATTTACTCGTATTGTTGCGGCCTATTGTCATGTCTCCTCGAAGGGTAAGTTCTTCTCCAGTACCCCAAGACATTCACACACTGAACTGACTTCTTCTCAGGACATCGGCACAAACCACCCTGCAAATCCGTCCCAACCGCCTGAAGCTAGATCTGTTCAGCACACATACTACGCCGGCCTCCTTTGCCTCCATAATCTAGACAATCAAATTCGCCTCTGCTTGCCGGAATCGCGACTAGCGTGTCCTTCTGCCCAGAGCGCGGCGATCATTCTGACGTTTGTCCTCAAGGAACTCGTCCCACTCCAAGCTCCTCCACATCTCCCTCCAAATCGAGTAACGGCAATTGCCCAGAATCGTGCAGGTCCGACAATGGAAGACTATCGAGCTCTGCTGACTTGCCGGACTCCCCTTTTGAACGACCTCGCCACAAGTTTTTCTCCTCCTCAACATTCTAATACGGTACCAACGTCCCTTAATGTTACGCAAAGCATGCGCTGCGAAGAAGACTTCAGCCGCGTGTTGAACTTGCAAGGACGCTCTTCGTCCATACACACGACAACTCCCTACACTGTCGGGACCCTTTCTGGCCTATGGGAAGGGACGTTCTTGGTGTGTGAAGCTTCTCTTCTTACGCAACGAGCGCTCATCTGTGTGGCATCCTTAGATTTCTCCCATCCCTTCAACTTTCCCCTCCTCATCCCCTCCCTTCGCCGAGGATTTTGTAGCCAGGCAGCCGCTGTATTGTCAACTCACCGAGTATCTGTGTTTCACTCAAGAAACCTCTGTCCCTGCTCTCCGAACCTCGCGTCATGAACACTCGACAGAGGCACTGGATGTCCTTCCCGACCGCATTATGCCAGTCAAGGTTAGTGAAATACATGTCCTTCAGGGGGTGGCGATTACTTACCGCCTTCGTTGACAGGGTGAGTCGGAGTGCTCCTCAAATACGTACCATTACGAAAAGGTCGAAGAGGCGAAACGACCCTACTCGCCAACCGCGATATGTCCCAAAATAAACCATGCTGTAATCATAGGCGAGGTGCGTTGAGACATGACTATCCATACTAGATCCATGCTGAAAGATCTCTCAACCTCCCTTTTGGCTAGACGCCTACTACGCAAGAAGAGGCTTGGGGTGGTTACCGGTTCTCTGGAACTGTGAGATTGTCCGATGGTTTCGTCACGCTCAAGAGATCCTCTGTCAGTCCCTTCACACATTCCGCATTCCTCGTGACTGATAAAAATAATCTTGTCCTTCCAGAAGGACATTCTTGACGATCCGCCGTGGATATTTGAGGGATATCTGCATTACGGGTCAGCGTTCGTGGGGACGTGGCGAACGCATGGCAACCCTTGTTCTGTTCAAGGAGTATTCAGCTTGCGCAGGCGTTCATCGGAAGACCAGGATGCAGTATGTGTGATTAGCTGAACTGTTCTCGCCCTGTAACTGACTAGTCCCAATTAGCCCACTGCACCCACTCCTGCTTATTAGCCGTCATTGTACACAGGCCCATCATTTCCAGGGGACAACCCCGATGTTTTTTCATACTATAAATCTATTCTAGTGTGCTGTATTTATAATTCCTAATAGCTGCATTTGACACACGACCTGGATATCGCGCAATTGCATTCGTTGCGAAACGATCCAGAAGGTCTACACTTAAGCTTTTCGGATTCTAGTCGTATGTAACCGACGCAGGCATCCGACAAGGGTATTATCTATCAAAGGCACGAGTTCGCCACGCTTCAGCTATCGTGGCCTTGAGTTGATCTACTTGAGGCCCTGATGAAGTAAATGGAGAAAGGTGGAAAGGAGATGTCCACTTCCTAAACCGTTCTGTCTGAATAATGTATTCAAGGACTCAGGCGCTCTGGGGGAGTATCAAGATCCAGTAGTAGGTCGATGGTGGCGTTGATCCAACATGTGGACTTACGAGGTGATCGCTTTTGGTGCTCTTCTCGCCGGGAACCGACCAGGAAATCTACACCCAGTCCCAAGGACACGCCCACCTAGTCATCTACGAGATGAAAGGAGGACCCCACACATACAACAAACCATACACAAAAGCCCATGCGCACGACATCCCTTTCCTGTCGATGTGAGTACATCGTACGAGACATCTTGGAACGTGGCGCAGTTGCCTGACCCATGTTTCATTTTTACCATTAGCTTCGCGAGATTGTTTCAGCTCTCACGTTCTTGGAGATGAAATGTAGAGATCGATGGGCGTCGTCGCGATTGGAGAGTGCCGGTGGACAAATAAACGTGCCAACAAATGTTCGTACTGGACGGTAAAAAGTCATGGATACAAATTGGAGGTGCATGGATGTAAGCGGCGGGCGACGCGCCGGGGCAAAATCGGTCTAAACCCCATACCCACAATGGCAAATCGGGGGAACCTAAATTGCGCTGTAGTCAAGCGTACTGTGCCTCGTGAGTAATAGAAAGGGAATATTTGCTGCATAAGTTGAAAAGCGTTGCATTGATGTGACAACTAAATTGGTCAATGTAAAGGAGGACTGAGGTAGTTGTCGAACGCTAGGCGTTGTAATTTACTGCTCTGCGAGTTTCTGGAGCAACGCGTTCCCGCGGACGTCCGTCGCAAACTGGCTGGGGTCTCCGGGACTCCAATTGGGCTTCTCGAAAGTGCTAGTATGACACCAAGGCTTGGTCTGGAGCTCGGTCTCAACCACATTCGCGAAAGCCTCCATCCATCCCTTTCCAGAGAACTTCGCAAGCGCCGTCTCCATCAGTTTGGGATGAATGAGATTGGCACGTCTAGATCATATGTAGGTGAGTGATCGGAACTTGGGCAGTTAGCATAGGGGGAAAGCAGATAACGTACAATCCAACATTGTCTTTGGAGGTAAGGGATCAATGATGCATTATTCGATAAATAGAAAACTATGCACACCTAGAATAGTGGCCAACTGTAGAACTTGGCCGATCACGGTGATATTCCCACTTGGTTCATATGTCGTAAATCATGGGTCGGGCGTCATCAACAGGAAGGAGGACTTACCCTTTGACGAAAATATCCTGGTGTCGCACGATGGCATCACAAACGCTATCTGCCTGGTCTTCCACGCTTCCAAGGCTGAGAAGGAGATCTCGCGCCACAATCGCACCCTTAAACTCAAAGGACAGTTTAGTCGTGGTCAAGAAACGCTTCGCGGTACCAATATCATGGAGCATGCAGGTGAGATAGTAGGTCTCGGGGTCAAAGGTCCACGAGGGAAAATGACTTTGCACGATCGCCATGCCTAGCCGTGAGACGATAAGGACTGCGTCCATGGCTCTAGTGCGGCCTTTGGAGAACACGGACCATAGATATAAACCCTCTTGGAATGGTTGATGGTGCTCTGGTCAAGCTCCTTCTGTAGGCAAATCCGTCATCAGTCACTCGTGTACTCTGGAGTCAATGGAAAGGACCCACGGCCACAAATGCATCGACCTCGCGCACTAAGGGCGACTCCGGAAAGGGGAAATCGTCGGCGACCTTCAATGGCTGCTCGGGTTGATTGGCAGTCGGATGGTTGTGAAACAAGACTTCGGGATCTCGAGGCACTGGGGTAAAGCCAAAAAATGTGATGCTATCTGACATTTCGAAAGCGAGGTCTGTTTGATGGGTGGCAGGGATCTAGGTTGGCCAGTGAGACACAGCAGCTTCAGTGGGGTCATCCAGGGCCTTTGTAGCGAAGCTGCCTCCTGGTTGTTCCGACTGTCCGACTATCCGGTGGTTTCTTAACCTGCACCCGGGGTCGAAAGAGAGTGGGTAGGGTGTCTGGTGACCAGAGTGACGTGGGTGGGCTTCTCAAGGATCATTGATCAGGAAAGTCAATACAAATGCTTCCCACTGAACCTTCGGGGAAGAATTCAACAGGGCGAGTGGGGACAGAGGGGGATTAATGTTGACGACNAAAAAATGGGAATGCACGGCATCTAGCCGTTGAACTCGTCCAGGAGCAGAGAAGGCGTGAGTCCGGATTAAAGTTGCAAACCAGTAAGTAAGTGAAGGCCGGTCGGTGAATATAGAATATATACTGTGACAAGCAGGTGACATCGTCGCAGCCGTGAAGCCTGGGGCGGGCGAAGACTGTGGGAAAGACATGTTTGTCGGTGCTTGATCGCTGACATAAGCAAGGCAACTGAATTATCAAATGTCTTTTTCTTTTTNCCCCTCCAACCCTCTTCGTCTTCGCAACGTGCTCCGTGCGTCTTTGTTTCTGCTTCCCCAACGACAAACCAGTCCGCTCCTTGATTCTTTACCACCACCATCCACAATGCTCAAACAATTCTCCATCGCCTTTTCCCTCGCCTCCGTAGTTTTGGCCCAGTCGGTCAGTATCACTTTTTCCTGGAAAATCGGCTCTGGAGGACTCATTATTGCCTTTTTTTCTAGTCATCTGCCCCCGCGGCGAGCGCAACATCAAGCGCTTTGACCCCATCAGGACTCAGCACAGAATGCGCTAAATTCTATGCTGACCTTAACCAGGACACGGCGTTGGGCCAGTGCACGACATCGATCTTGTCCGCTGTAGAGGCTTACATTCCAGGGGGCTCGTCAAGCAACCCCACGTCAGCGCAACTCGTTTCTTCGCTCAACAACCTGTGCACCCAGAAGTCTACCGAGGCGTGCACCGATTCTACCTTCCAACAACGACTTTCAGGCTTTTACGCAGCTTGTTCGAACGAGTTGGTGTCCTCGCCCGTACAGGCGGTTCGAGATTTCTACGCGGTTTTGTATTTGATCAAACCGTTCTTGAGCGCCCTTTGCACGAAGAACGATAACGGAGATTACTGCGTTATTAAATCGAAGTTGCCGGGCTCGAGTTCAGCAACGCCGAGCGGTCTCAGCAATAACATTGCCAACACAGGCCCCGCTCCCTTGGACGTCCAGGATTACCTCGTCGCGAATCCCTCCCTTACGCGTCGTGCACCGACCGCCGCCCTCGTTCCCAATACTACCACATATGCTGAAAGTGGCCTCCCATACTTCTTCCTCAGTCCCGCCGATTCAGCCGACACCCTTTGCACCCCCTGCACTCGTAACATCATGACTTCCTACATCAACTACCAGTCATCCGTCCCCTACGCTGGTACTCTTGACCAGAGCCCGATATTCAAGCACCAGCCGGAATTGTACAGCGCTATCAGTGATAAGTGTGGAAGCAGCTTCCTCGGTGGTGCCGTTCAGGCCGCCGGTGGCCTTAAGGGGGGCATCTTGGGCAACGGTGCCCCACGATCCCTTGGTGCAGAGTCCGCCCTCGCGTTCGTTGCTGTTGCCTTGGGCGCGACAGCCGTCACCTTCTCCGTGCTGTAGATTGGCATCAGGATCATTCTTCTCGGTTCATTCGTCATGATCCCTTTCCATTGGAGTACATATGGTGTAACCGTTCGATTTTCGTACCCTCATGACTAATCATATTGATATATACCCTTTGCTTGTTCTTCAGTAATTCTCTGTTCTGTTTTGGCGTCGTTTGTGGAGTACTTGTACTTCACGTAGAGTTTAGTAAACCAGCATGGTCATAGTTACCATCAACAGTATCTCAAACCCATCAGTGCATCAGTCACTGGCATAACTCTGTTCTTCGGTGTTCCCTTTCCGTTGTATCCTGATTCGACCAGTTGCGCTCCGTGATGACCGCGCCATCGTCGTCGTGCTGTTGCTGCTCAGCTGAACAATTCCGCCAAGGGCCTTGGCTTTCAGAAAGTCCGCGGACGGGTAGCAAGCGCCGTTACTTCTTGGTTGCCATCAGCCGCCCGCGTACGGTCAACTCACGCACTAATGCATAAGCTGTTAGGTGCAAACTTTCTTATTTCAATGTTCACGTACTGAATGAGATAAACATGCGAATAAGGAACTCATTCGATGCCTCATTGCTCGGTGGCTCAAACTTCGACTCAGTGCGTTACGGTAATAAGGCGACTTTACCCGATTTTTCTATCAGCATGGTCGACGGTACGTGCGGTTTGCTCAGATAATAGCTCCAGCTCAAAGGCCGCCATCATGCTGAAGGTTGAAACTTAATCAGTTTCTCCGTAGAAGGAAAGCTGAAAGGATTGATTTTTGAATTCTTGCGTGTGGTGAGGAAGATACTTACCTGAAGTCTTTCAACGCCGCTACAGCACTAGTCGTTTTATTACCTGCCAAGACAGTCCACAACGTGCGTTATTTCTTTACGAACCCTAACCGAAACGCACAACACCCCGGCCATCGCTTCCATTCCAACGTCGGCGGAAAAACATCGTAAAAAACCCATTTGTTTCAATTTTATTCCTTTTCGACATCAACCATCGAGTGCGGTGTCTTCTTTCTTCATCCAACTTCCCGATATTGACAGGACTCAACAGATCGTCGGCATTCCGTTGGAACTTGCGATTCAAAGTAAGTTCATCGCAGCGGGGACTTCAGGGCTTCGCTTGGCCGCTCTGCGCAAATTAAAAAAAAGTTTCTTCAGTAGCAACGACTAGGCACGCGTTTTCTCATCCCCATGTCGAGGCGTGTACATGCTCATTGTCAAGAGTCAATGCATCCCTGTCCGAAAAGCCAAGAACCCCGCGTATCGCGATCCGTTAACACAAACTCAATCAAAGGAACCAAAGATGACATGTCGGAAATTGATTGCTGAAGAAACGCCACGGTTCTGGGTGGCGGCGACCTACAGAAAGCACAAGGTGGGCAAGGTGGGTAATGTGGGTCTCTTGATGGATCGTACTCTTGACTTTGGTAGGTCATTTCGGTCTATGTTTACTACTCGAATGGATTTTTTCGATGGTCAATTCTATTCAACCCACCGAAAAGGGTAAATGCGTTATCGCCTGCGAAACGCCATAAGGAGATGGACTCCTTGGCCTTTGGGGAGACTAGGATCAATTTTGCTGCTGCTGCTTCGACGTTAGGCCGATACATCGCCGGTGAACGTCATCGACCTGCAAATTTGGTGTTTTGGAGCTCCTTGCCACTGTGGATGTTGGAGCCCATGCCGTCAGAATGCGACATAGAGCTTCCAGCAAAATGGTTGATCGAGACGAGGTCGCCGTTGGCGGTTTGAAGTTGTGGGCCACCCCCATCTGATTCGGAACGCAATAAAGATGGGAACCAACGGACATAGGTACTGTACGAGGACGATTATTGTCTTCCGTGTCTTAGAAGAGGTAGGCCATCAGTTCTATTAATGAATGCAGAAATCACCGCTGACGGGGACCTTCAAAATGACAGGCAGCAGGCTAGAGTTGACATGAGCGCGAAAAGATTTTTGAAGCAGGTTGGTGAGATTAAACTCTAGTGGTGGACGATGGGGTCCGGGGATCCCAAGTATCATCGACACCGTGCCATAAAGGGCTACCTGTACGTCAGCTCTTCCTCTTTGAGCAATCGCTTTTACGCTGATGCAAATGTTAGGCAAATGTCCGTTGGTCTGCGAGCCAGGCTTTTCATGACGAGTAATAGGCGAAGCTTCAAAACGTCTGGAATCAGGATTCAATCCAATTCATGATATGCCTTCAGATGAAGAAGGAAATGGACTCCCTCGGACCCACAATGACCCTGGTCGCCGTTTCTCGAAGCGAGAGCTTGATATAGGATAATTTTCCTTTGTCCTGGTGCAAAGTGGGTTCAATCGAGAAGAAAGACATGTATACGTGCCGTGGCTTGCCCGCACAGTGCTGGAACAAGTAACACCGCATGAAAGGCTGACCGTATAACCCCTCTAGCTCAATCTCAAGCTCTCAACTTGGATCCCCTTCTTGATCCCCTCTTCGGTCATTGGCCTCGCCCGGCGAACAAGGGCAGTCAACTTGAGATCGATCATGAGACGTATCCTGTCATTGGAGTAATCTCTCAGTAATAGTTAAGTAATCACACAAGGTGCCAGGTTCTTACGACTGTTCAAAGGGATTTCATGCAACACGCAGGAGTGAGGGGCGGAGGTGAGTCACAAGCGTTTATCAACACGAACCAAATGCAGCACTCGCTTAGGAAACAAAAGGGAATTCAACAGCTTCATAGCAGAAATGGTTATATAGGATAAACGTGGGGGGCGATGTATTTAAGCTCAATCATAACTCAAAACGCACAATCTATCACGAAGCAGAGCAGGCGGGGAAAGAAGCAAGCATTTGGGTGCGGGCAGCCCTGTGGAACACCCCTGCTCTTCCAAACCATTCACATCTGGGCCGTGCCTCTGGCCTCCATGAGACTTGATGCACTCACATTGGGGTGACCCATATTCTTCTCCATCGATAACCACCATGCCGGACGGGTAGAATGGAAAGTACTGTAATGTAATATGTAATAATGACAATTCAGTGACTTTCTGCGTGCGCTGTGGCACCCCCAAGAGGCACCGCTACGAGACAGCATCGTATCTTTTGCATCGGCTTAAGCTGAAATGAAGTGCATGGCGTTTTCTGTGGTGGAAGTTCATGATATCGGAAGTCGGCACCGCGTAGGATGTACCCTCGTTTTCAGAGGAGGCGCGTGTACTCCTGACTCGCGATACCCATGATTCGTCTCATCGTGATGACAATTAACCATCTCTGTGAACTTGAATTAGAGTTTTCGCGGCTGGGCGAGCGCCATTAAATCAGTGTCAACTGATCGTGCCAACGGGAGAAGCAAGCCGCGGCGCAGCACGCTGTAACTCTGCTGCAACTCCTGCGGGGCCCCTGATTAAACCCCTAGTTAGCACCGAATGCAGGGGCGAGAGGCGCTCGCCGTTTTTCCGAAGTCCGTTGCGCGTTCCGGCCCCTCGCGTCCATTTCTTTTTTCCTCCTCACCCGCTCGTTCCCTGCCGCAGCGCAAAGCCCACACCTGGACTTCCTAATTTCGGTGATATCCTCGTGTTAGTCTTGCTCGTTTTACCATGTCGGCCATGTTTCTCTGTTCTGGAAAACTGGCTCCTCTGCGGCACAACGCCAGACTATCCACGATCTCGGTCAGGAGCTCTGGGTGAGACTTTTGAAGCGGATTTGAGGCTGGGATATGCGTAGCTGATTGTGCTGTGTAGGCCAACAAACTCGCGGCAGTTTTCTGCACTGTTCTCGGTGCGGCCGATGCTCTTTCTCTCATGAGATTCCGTGACTGAATGCGGGTACACTAGCACAGCATACGTCTTTCAATTCTCACTTGAAGTCACCAGCAAGAACATCGCACGGCTTGCTATCTGCGCAAGCTGTCACGTGTCCCCAACGCAGAAACCTGTGGTGGAAATCTTCACCTCCATCGACAACACAGGCCAACGCGAACCCCGTTTCAGAAACCGCGTCTTCTAGTTCGGCTGCCGCAACAATTGCCCCAGAAACTAGAGCTTTGTCCGAGAGCCAAGTCGTAAACGAGGCTGTCGTCCCCGAGTCGCCCATACCTCCAACAACNGGGGGAAGCAGCCGATGTTGTGCTCTCCAGCGCGACAAGTACCACCGACCAAGCTGTCACAACATTACTTTCTTCGCCCCCACCACTGGAATACGGAGACCTTGCTGCCCTCGGCTTGATTTCCTATACCCCCGCTGGTGTAATCCGATGGTCCTTTGAGTTACTCCAAGTCACCACTGCGCTACCCTGGTTTCATACCATCGTTGTTGGCTCGCTACTATGGCGCGTCCTTTTGACTCCATTTGTCGTGCAGAATCTCCAAAACACGGCTCGTCTTCAGCCATTGCAGCCGAAACTTCTTGAGCTGCGAGAAGAGATGGCGAAAGCTAGTCAAACTGGTGATCGACTGGCCATGCAGCGTTGTGCACTGAAGCAGAAGAAGATATACGGAGATGCTGGTGTAAGCATGTGGAAGATGTTGGTCACCCCCTTCGTCCAGCTGCCCGTGACTTTGGGTATCTTCTTCGGCCTGAAGAAGATGTGTAACCTTCCCGTGGAACAATTGAAGGACAGCGGTGTTAGCTGGCTTCCGGACTTGACTGTCCCAGATCCCTATGGAGTCCTTCCTTGGGCCTTGATGTTGGTCGTAAACCTGCAGATTTCGGTAGGCCATTCATTCCTTGGCTTGACATCTGTCTGACTTTCCCTCGAGGCCGGCGCCCGAGAAATGAACCTCAAAGAACGTCCTGAGATGGGTCACTTGATGAATGGCCTACGCATTCTCACTCTTGGCGGTGTGTACGTCATGGGCGACTTCCCATCTGTGTGTATTTCCCTCTTATCCCAGATGCAATGCATTGACTTTCGTACAGGGCTTGATGGTGTCCTTGTTGGTCACATCGACAGCCACCACTGCGCAAACTCTACTCCTCCAATCACCCACCATTAGACGGTACTTCGACATCCCCATTGTGTCCAAGGAACACAAGGGTAGACTACCGTCGTACAAGGAGAGTGTTAACTTCGTGATTAAATCCTTCAAAGATAAATTGGAAGAAGGCCGAAAGCAACAACAACAAGAGTTGATGAGGCGTAGACGGTAGAGGTTACATGGTGTGAGTACCTTCGATGACGATTGTGGCCAGGCTACCCGGGATGGTCTGGATAGATGTGGTATTAAAAGTTGCTTTATCTATATATAATATAATGCACGAGCTTAACCCCAGGTCTGAAATCGCATATCCGAGGGTCATGAGAAGAGCCTGCGTTGCTTCGTCCCAAAGGGTACGCCATTGATATTTTTTATCTTGAGGCTGCTCTCGTCGTCTTCGCGTCGTCTCAGGAGCCGGGGGTTGTTGGACCAGAGTGAGTTTCCTTGTTCGATGCATCGTATCTCTTCTAATTTTGTTTTGAAGGATACCATTCAAGTAGTACATCGTTCGACGCGTGACCAGACGCGTCGCAACAATGCCCAACAACGAAGCCCCAATGCACGTGGTCTGCTATAAAGTCGCGACCACAATCTTCGCAGTCTCCGGACCACTTCTCTTCCACTACCAACCACCATCCACCACTTGAGCCCTCGCGACACATTTTCCTGCCAAACTATAACGTCGCTCTCATGTCTCCTCCCGTCCAACCTACCACCGATATTCAACCTGAATCCGTGGCCATCGCGAATGGTGCGGTTATGCCTCCTTCCAAGGAACGGAACGAAATCCCCTCTCTCGACGAATACATGCAATCCTCGAAAAAGAGACGCGTGTTGAACGCGTATCAGGGCTGTACCCAGACCAACCCGGCTTACACACCGTTTGTCGTTGAAGACATCCGGAATTATGTCCCTTGGGCTGCTAGGAATCGAGTTAAGATTGCCCATCTCCAGTATCCTCAAAAGGGAGCGACACTCCTTCCAGTATCCCAAGCCGCCTTACAGTCCCTCCCCCTCGATTCCTCGACTACCAACGGACGTGTCGTGGAGGAATGCCTGCAAAGCGACACAGGAGAGGAGACGCGTATCTATCAGAGCAAGGAGGAGGATCTCTCGGCCAATGCTACCGCAAATGAGAAGAGCAACTCCGCATTAACGAAGCCGTGTCTCTCAGTCGCGGCTCAAGTACCTTGTACGTTATCTTCTGACTAACGGGGCTCCACGACGCTCATGGTTATTTTTACTAGTGGCGAATCCCGCCTTCAGTTCGGAGTGACCCCGAGGGTGCTCTAGTAATTGAGCCACCGTCGACTGGCTAGCTTCTACCCCCTCGCTTTGCACCCTCTGCACCGTCTGATCGCTGCCCACGCGCAAGGGCTGGGTTGCGACTTTTCTCCTCTAGTTCATATAAATTGTTTTCTATCTCAGTTTCGTGTATGCTAATCCAACTAAACGTTCACACGTCGATTCCTTGTCCTTGACGTGCTTTAGCAAAAATATCTATCATCTAGCTGAGCAATCTAAGAGGGAAATCGCGCCACAACGAGCGCTTCCACATCTGCTGACTGATCTTTTGGTCTAGACAGATGACAATGCTCTAAAAATTCTGATTCCCGTCTTTCCGCCTCCATCAGTCATCATGCGACTGCGTTCAAGAATAAAAGTCGAAGAGTGAAGGTCAAATTCCTGTCCCGACTCCTCAGTCTCAGCCTCATCTCATCTTCTCATTCAATTCCTTCCTCTGATCAACCTCTAGAACCCCACACAATCATGTCCAAACTCGTAGCCTTCATCGTCGGTGCAGGTGCCAATGTGGGTAGCGCCGCCGCCGCTCTATTGAAGGAGAAAGGTTACGCCGTCGCCGTTGGATCCCGTAACCCAGATGTCGAGAAGATCAAGAAAGACGGATACTTCCCGGTTAAAGTCGATGCGATCCAGCAAGATAGCGTCAAGGCTGCCTATAAAGCCGTCGCAGACGCGCTTGGTCCTCCTAACGTGATCATCTTCAACCGTGAGTCTTTCCACCGGACGTTTGGAAAGGTGATTGACTCAATCGCTCGCTTTCCTCTAGCCGCTGTACATCGGCCTACAGAGGTCGCAGGGGACCCTTCTACTCTACCACTTAGTGACTTCAATGACTCTATTGCCATTGGAAGCAATGTCTTCGCGTTGGCTCAAGAGGCAATACCAGGATTCCGTTCGGCTGGTCATACTAGTAACCCTAAGGCTTTCATCGTCACTGGCAACATACTGCCCGCACAAGCTCCAATTCTGGATTGGTTTGGCTTGGACCTCCAGAAGACCATCTCGGCGCGCCTGGTGAACTTCTTCGTAAAAGCATACAAAGCAGAGGGGTTCCAGTAAGTATTCCCCGTTCGTTTAATATACAATGATTCTGACAGACTTGATGTAGGTTTTCATTCGCCTTCTTGACATCTGATGACGGTGGTATTCCACCGTATTCGGACTTCTTGAAGAGCGGCCCAGCTCATGCGAAGGCATACTGGGAGTTGATCAACAGAAAGGAAGGGCCATGGGACTATAGGTTAGTTGACTCTCCTCACCGAATACGATTATAATCAGGCCAATTGAAACAATGCATGACTAGGTTCACCCTTTCTGGCGAAAAACTCGCCGACTACACCCCAATGTAACTGGATACTGGCATTTCAACGTCGCTTTCGTACTACTATCAATGTAATTTTAGGATCTATTCAGTTACTATTCGGAGCTGTTTCTGCGGAACGCGGAATTTTACTTCAAGTTCCCCGTTCCATAATCCGGCCTTTTCAAGGGCGAATGACTGGTGCAGGACCGGTCCCCCTTTGGTCTCGCTCGATTTGAATGTCCCCAGGGGCTAGGGTGTGTCGAGGGGTACCCCTTCCCAAAGTAAGATTCAATGGAGTTTTGAGGCGCGGCTTAGCCCTGTGGGGTCATTACCGTCCTTAGTGTCTGGGAGACAAGAATCCGGTTCTCTCACCCCTTCGAGCCCTCTGGAAGGACCCAGACCCACCAAAGTCGAAGTGACAGGGTAGCATATGGCGTACCACGACTCAAGTACGGGAACATATCTGATGGCTATCTGTCCGTGGTCGGAGGTAACTACTGGGCAGACTGTTATAAAACGTTCTCTGTCACCTCCGGAACCGCTTCTAGCCAAGTTACACCCGAGAACGCAGCGGCCTCTATAGCAATTTGCCTCACCGCTTTCACCTCTTCCAAAGACGCACCCTGCCTACGCGCACCTGCAAGATGCCAGTTGACTTGCTTGGGTGTGTCAAGGGGAATGATACTGGCAATCATGGCATACGATGTCTCTATTGGAGAGATAACGGAGTACTGGCCTAACACGATGCCGTAGGTGAGGGTTTGGGTGTACCAGCCTGAGAATGTGTTTAGCGTCAGCACAACGGAAGAATTGTTAGATTATAACAATTACATAGATCGGGGTAGGCTGAGTCCAAAAGATTTTGTACAGGACCTGAGGCTTCACCGTATAATCTCTTGAAATTCTGCTGACCGCTCAAAGAGTAGTCTGCCAACGAGATAGAGGCGTCTCTGTGCGGCATAGTTTCATAAGTAAGTTACGAGTTATACCGGCGGGAAGGTAATCATTGTACTGACCGAGAGAGTGCCCCAATATTCTTGCTGATGGTTTCCGGAGTGACATTGTTGAGAGCAACTAAAGCATTGATGACCTAGATAATCGACGCATCGTTGCAGGGCACGAAATGGTTGTCAACAGGGGTAATAAGTACCTTCGGAAGACCAACGGCAACGTTCGCCTTGAAAAGAGCATCTCGTAGCCGTTTGACGAGGAGTACATGGTCATCTTGCGAGTTCAGCTCTTCACTGACGAATTTGTACACTTCCACGACAAGCTCTGGCTTGTTGCTTGCGCTAAACGCGACTGCCGCAGCGATGTACCACGGATTATCTAGCACTACAAAAATCAGTCACAGTATCCATTGGTCTTGATATTTCTGTTGACTGAGAACAAACCGGGACTTCGAGGTATTGTCCCTGGAAGAGGATAGAGTGACTTGAGATGTTGGAGCAGGTTTTGAACTTGGCGCATCAGGCGGTGGATAGGTGTTTCCTACGAAGCCCCTACCTTCTTAAAAGATCGCGTTTATATAGTGCAAGTTTACCTTTCTTACCTCCTCCACCTTCATCAGTGAAACGGAAAAATGAGCTTTCAGGGCTTTCATGGCTTTCAAAGCCACGAAAGGACAGAAGCCGCGGATGCTTTGAAAGGTAGGTCTTTCGCCTCCCGAAGGCCTTTGAAAGCACTGGTGGCTTTCGGAAGGCTTTTGAAAGATCGCTACGAACGTACTATAAATGACATTGAAAAGCACTCAGAAAGCATACAAAAAAGGCGAGAAAATAAATAAATTCATGTGAACGTAGAGTATACGAGTACACATTAGGAACTAAGTAACTAAGGACGGGGCCAGGGAAATGAGAGAGAGCAGGGAGATGAGAGAGCGGGGAGAGGTAATGCATATGGACAGCTTCGCGGGTAAGTACTCCCGTGCGATATAAGTAAGACAAAATGGGAGCATGGACATTGTCAGTGCAAAAATATTGGGAGGAGGTTGGAATGCACCTTTTGTCTTGAAGATGATTGGACGGAAGAGGGTGGATCCCTTACAAACGATTCTGTGGCTTGCTTCTGTGGGCGTGAATGGAGTCTGAAAAAAGCTAGCGCTGGGTACGTGAGTGCGTCGTAGCTTGATGTCAAACTCAGCCGTCGATTTCCTGGAGTACTGCAGGGGGGACCTAGAGCGGTTCGTTGCCGGGTCCGTCAGTCATCAGCGAAAATTCAAAGTTCTGAGTGGGCTGGGCGGGTCATGGTATCGGCGTCATGTGGGTAGGCGGTGGGTAGACGGTCCCAGTCAGGTGGAATGAGCACCAGCCCAGTTCACCTAGTGGGCGACCAAGACCAAGATGGCAAGATCGATCGGAGCTCAGCGCTCAGTGTCCGGACGATGAGAGTGGATGCCGTTGATAAGATCTTACTACAATTCCAAGCCGTGCCAATATTGTTCCCATCGTCATCATCTATCTGCTCGAAGCCCTCCAGTCCCTGATGTCAGAGGGCGGCGATCCATTCTGTGAAGGCTGCTGGCGAGTATCAAATCCCTCGGGCCTCTAGATGGCAACCATCTTCTTTCAGAGTCGTAGATTGACGAATCGAAGGCGCGCCAAAGGTACTCATCGAGGTACGGCACGCAAACAGAAGAATCGGCGATATTGTGGGTGATGGAAGGGAGCAAGGAGATGGCGGCGATAGAAAGGGAGGTTGCGTGAAATTTATGTGGGTGACTTTGTAAATGAAGCCCTGGGAGTTTCGTCTCCCACAGTCAGTAGAATTGTGTCCCACGGTCAGAACTTAGCCGGAGAAGAGAGTCCTCGGAGAGTCAACGGAGAGTAGTCCTCGGGCAGTCGAGGAAAACTGTGGAAATTCTAAGGCGCCGTATTGACTTCAGTTCTGTGATTTCCACCGCCAATTACACTTTCCATTTCCTGAATCAATATTGCTAGGAACCGTGGGTTAGGAAAGTTTTCATTTGACCCGGGAGTGACCCAAAAGCCGGTTAATTCCATGGAAGCCAAACGGAAGTCGATTGTATGTATATAAAAGGTCCTAAGTTCTACACAAGTCGTCGAGGCATTTCAGAAGCCGACCAAAAGCTTGGTTTCAAAGTCCAAGCCGTCGAAAAGCTCCAAAGTTGATGGAAAGGTCTGACCGTTTTACTGATGGCCTTGTCAGACCGGGGTGGAAGGAGCTCCTTCCCCGGTTCCCACAGTTTCAATCCGACCTAAACACCACTCCAAGCCCTAGGGCAGTCCTGGTACTAGGACTCCGGAAGCAGTCTCTCAGTATCCATCTGACAGTTCCTTGAGGCTATCATAAAGTCTTAAATAACCTTCGTAAACCACGGTAGGTAGCTCCGTGGCTCATAGGTGTACTAGGCATTGTGACTACCATAGCTGCCAAGACTGTGTTCTCAGGCTCGGATCAGTCCAACCGCTAACTTAACTGTGGACTTCCTGGGGAAGTCCTTCAGGCCACCCGACGTACTAATCTCAAACACTCGTCGGTCGATCAGAACCTCGCATTTAGATACTGTACCACCCAGGAGGTAGAGACCCTTCCCACCACTCAGGGAAACGGAAGGGTTGAAATGGATAATTGCCCTGTTTATGGCTGGTTTATGGTTCACGAGGTGCTATCCACGCGTGCACTCTATTTGCGCCTCAGGTTACCTCGCCGCTCCTTAGTACACTGTCACGCTTTCGAGCTACTGGGCGAGTAGTCAACGCGTTACTGGCGTATAATCGTCTTATGACTTTCATCTTGGCAGATCAAAGTATCGGGCATGGAGTTGTGGTCGGTGATACTCTTGGATGCCCGCGTCTCGTGGAAGGGACTACGGATGGAAATTGCAAAATTTCTGCATCGACCGGGTGCTTTCGCCCTGGTAATGGCTACTTGCTCCACACATGGATTGTTCAGGCTTGATTCGGGACCGGACCTCGTCTTCTCTTCACTTTCTACGAATTCCAATGCTCCGTGACTTCTTGAGACACTGTTCTCAGTAAATTTCAAGCCATATTGGTCTGGAAGTTTCCCTTGACAGACGGAGGCGCTGCGACGTCAAGACCCGGCATTATAATAGCATCGTGAGCTCATTTCATAGCCCGTCTTGTCATCTTCACCTACAGGTGCTTCGATATTGCGGCTTGTATTCTCCTGCCGGTGGATATCGCAGCTGCAAACTCGCTGAATACTCCCTCGTCTGATTGGATACTGGTATCATGAATCAATGGAATTTTTGAGACTCTTCAGCTACTATTCAAAGACTTCTGAGGAGCGCACAGCTTTTCTTTATGTTCCCCCTCATAATCTGGTCCCTCTCGACGGCGAGCAGGCTTGGATGGCCCAACGTCGAGGAGCTAATAGGGATGTTTCCTAGGGGGATAGGGATGTCTAGGGACATAATAAATTCCCCAACTGCTTGCTCTTCGTCGTGTCCGGGATACRATCGTCTAGTCCTCTCGCTTCGTCGATCCGGGAGCTTATACCGACAGAAGGACGCGCCTTCGGAGTGACAGGTAGCAWATGGCGTATCACAGCCTAAGTACGGACTATTGGGCAGATTGCTCTGAGATACTCTCAGTCACATCTGGGACCCCTTCTCGCCAAGCCACACCTGAGAACGTAGCAGCTTCTATGGCGATTTGTCTGACAACCTTCACCTCTTCCAAAGAYGCACCCTGCCTACGTGCACCCGCGAGATGCCAGTTGATTTGCTTGGGTGTGTCAATGGCRATGAGACWGGCGACCAAAGCATATGATGTCTCTAYCGGGGAGAGGACAGAGTACTGACCGTACACAATCCCGTAGCCGATGGTTTGGGAGNANNANCCTAAGAAACGGACTTTGTCTTAGSTCAGCGTAAGAATTGGGAGGSTATTGTGGTTACAYAGGTCGGGATAGGCAGYGTCCAAGAGACCCTGTACGGGGCTTGAGATTTCGCCATACAAGTCCTCGAAATTTTGACRACCACTCAAAGAGTATTCTGCTAACGAGATAGAGGTATCTCTGAGTACCATAGGGCATCAGCATGATGGCGTCCTAGCAAGCCGACAATMGAACAGACCTAGAAAGTGTCGCGATAGATTCGCTGATGAGCTTCGGCGTGACATCGTAGAGAGCTRCTAAACTGTTGACGGTCTGGAGATGTTTGACGAGGCAATTCGTCTGGTTCTTCCACAAATCAGCTAAGTGAGCTACGTACCTTTGGAAGGCCGCYGATGAGGCTTGCTTTGAATAAAGCCTCTCTTAGGCGTTTTACAAGACGTATATATATGATCGTCTTCCGAGTTCAACTCCTCCCTGACGAACTTGTACACTTCTGTAACATGCTCTGGTTTGTTGCTTGCACTAAACACGACCGACGCAACGATGTACCACGGATTGTCTAACATTTCGAGAGATGCCACGATGATTTGGCGTCAGTCTTTGAATTTATGTTTTCAGATGGCAGCGTACACACCAAGACTTCGATGAGGCGGAGATGGATAGAGTGACTTCAGGTGTCGTAGCAGGGTTCGAACTTGGGGCATCCAGGGACACTTAGAACAGCGGCTGTCGGACAGAAACCTTCGCCTTTTACAAGTTTRCGTGCACGCAAACCTTTCTGAGCACTTTCATTTCGCCCAAGATCGRAGGNTNNTNNNCATGCATGAGTTTCTTTGCCTGGGAAAGGAAAGAGTCACTGTTGTCCTGTCGCGATGTACATCTCTACAAGAACTTTCCCACTCACCATCACCTCGTTCCTCGAGACTCGTTGCCTGTTCATAAATGCTCGACATCGCCCTCGTCGTGGAAGTCGTTNGGCCAAAATGAGGTGCCTGTGGACGCGCTGATGAAGTTCTTACTATCCGAAATCCTCGTAGTTCGTTGGCCGATAAGAGCCCAGCATTTAKGCAGCGTCCTCCTCGGAAAGTAGAGAACTTCACACCACTGAGGGAATTGGAAGGTTTGAATGGGAATTTGCACTATTTATGKTGCTCCAAGAACTGCTCACGCRCGCACTCCGTCAGCGTGTTAGGCTATCATTCTCTTATCTCGCCGCTATTTAGGACACCCTTGTCTCGATGCTTCTCWCTCTTCTGTCGGCTATCTATCGCAATGTCGAGTACCTCGGGAGAGTTTAGGCCATTACTGGGTGAGYCGTCAGCGCGTTTGTCGTTATATGCGTCTGATTTGTGTCTTTNGGCAGGCCAAAGYATCGGGTATGGYGTTGTAGTCGGTGAGGCTTGGAGGCTTGGGTCRTSYGTGAGCAGSTACTGATAGTCTTCTGCAGGGATTGGRTTCTTYTTCGCMTTGGTCATGGTCATCTTGACTCACCTTCAAGCTAAATTCACGTCCATCTCGCCAAAGTCATCKGAGGAATTCACKGTAATTRGCCGAGACCWTGAATTCTGCTTCATCTCTCACCATTTTGCTTAGAGTGCCTCGAGAAGCGTGAAAGTGAGTTGTGATCGCTTGCTTCGCTCTCGGCTTTGCTGATRTCTTTGTGAAAGCCTGGTTTGGTGTGCTGTGGAATGTATGCTTCCGCCTACGTCACAGTTCKMAACTCTCTTCCAAACCTCCCCATTCTTACAGAGTAAGCGCGTGGACTTGGAGCGCAACTCTACTCCAATCCAGCACAGCTGCGTATACGTTTGGTGTGAGCGGTGGATGGTATGTGAACTTTCCAAAAATAWACMTAGKTAGCCAGACCTAAYNNCATCTCGAATCAYCTCAGGTGGTAYGGCGTCGGCGGCACMATYTGTGTCGTTGCSTTTGGTATGATWGCTGCCAAAGTCAAAATGAACGCGAATGGGGCRCATACATTCTTGGAGGTATRTAAAGATCTATCATAYCTAAGCTTCTNGAGTTTTTACCGAGCTTATGTTSTTCACACAGATTGTTCAGGTTAGATTCGGRACCGGWCCTCATCTTCTCTTCACCTTTTACGGCTTTCTRTGCATYATGATTGTTTGCGGTTCTCTTCTTCGTAAGTTCACGACGTTCTCGTAGATTTTCTCCTTGACTAACACCATTTCCAGTCGGAGGCGCTGCGACYGTCAATGCCCTAACTGGAATCAACATCGTGAGYTCTTCGCATRKGCCGCCKTTCGTCTTCACCTCKCNNAGATGGCTTCCAGATAGCGGCTTGTATGTTACTCCCGATTGGYATYGCKGTCTATGTYATCTGGGGTGGCCTTCGTGCAACATTCGTCTGTGACTGGAGTCAYACCCTCATCTTGTTCGCTATCATATATACCTGTAAGTTSAMRTCCCAAGCCCAARCTYYACCTTACTGAYTKTRCYSCRTAGTCATCTTTCAGGTGTAGTGWGTRCTYRTCNTNCTCGNANCWAMCYRAAYWGCGCACTGAGACATGTTATCATCCTNAGYGGGACATCWCCAGTRACTGGAGGWCTRCRYGGCATGTATSACCTYCTTGCGAAAGCTGGGACGGACACACCTGTCGAYGGAAATACGGCTGGAAGYTACTTGACCTTYAAGAGCAACCAAGGYCTAGTWTTCGGAGCKGCRACWATYCTCGGTGGRGGTTCTGGYGTTTTCTGTGAYCAAGGTCAGACTYTGACATCCCTYTCTTGACCTYCTTTGAGAGCTYATCGCGRCKRYTTCTAGGATACTGGCAGAGGGTAATTRCTATYTTGCAYACGGAMKTTATCGNCCTGTTAAYSACCCTCTCCTCGAYCCRTCTAGGCGATAGCAAGTGATCCTAGGACCACCACKAAGGCATATGTGCGTCGNTTGGACACACCTACTTTTCTGCACATGCTGATCCTCGGCGCAGATGCTTGGTGGTCTATCGTGGTTTGCTGTACCCTTTGCTTTCGCTACATGYCTTGGKTTGGCKGCSCGYGCACTAGTCAACGACGTGGGTGNANNAMNAATMNTCWCCSAAWGGYSATMYYTCTTAYRSTRATNTCGWNTSTAGCCACGCTTCCCAACGTATCCCTTTCCCCTCTCGCCTGAACAAACGAGTGYWGGTTTAGCTGCYCCCGCCGCTGCAGCGGTCATCATGGGCAARGGWGGAGCTGTYGCGATACTCCTTGTCGTATTGTRAGCCCTRCTCTTTCCTCTCCTTACCTAGTTGTTGMSYTSACMTMNCWTACCTTAGTATGGCCGTSACATCTGCTGTCAGYGCAGAATTGATCGGCGTTTCTAGCTTATTGTACGCTGCCTCACCGTGGTATCAACGTCTTCATGTGTCTGATCTTGTTGRCCCGTCTGCAGTGCGTACGAGTGGGTTATATCTTGCTCGTTGTGTCGTATTAAGCTCANCNNTGCTTCCGTTAGCATCTACAAGACATACTTTCGACCATCCGCCAGAGGTCCTGAAATYGTTCGGGCTTCGCATTGTTTTATCTGCTTTTGGGCGGTATGGATGGGTTGCTGGGCGACAATAGTAAGCACCGTGCTTTCTTTATACGCCTTCTTCCATTTCATTACGCTTTCCAGTTAAACAAGGCTAGCATTGACCTTGGATGGGTACGCTGTTTTACGCCTGGTTTCTATCCAATAAGATAAGTTTACCTGTGACCATTTCTCCCTAGCTTTTCTATGTTCAGTGGGTGCTACCAAATTGGTTGGATACTGTCCTTCTAATAGGCCTTCAGAGGCGTGGTGCTTAGCCCAGCTGTCGTGCCGATTGGATTGACTGTTTCTTGGAAGAAACTGACGAAGGAGGCTGTACTTATCGGTACGCTGTCGGGCCAAGTGCTTGGGATGACCGCGTGGATGATTGGATGTTGGAAGATCTATGGTTCGTCACGCTTGTATCACTCCTTCCTCATAGTCTCACCGCCAGCAAGGTGAAATCAACGTCCGAAATCTAGCAGGCCCCTACTCTGCTGTTTGTGGAGACCTGGCTGGATTGATTTTCTCCACGGTCATCAGTGTCGGCATCTCGCTTTACAGTGAGTTTTCTCCTCCTTTGGTTCTTTGATTCATAAATCATCGTACCKTCRTAGAGCCGGCAAATTACGACTTCCATGCCACTCGAACTATCGCGAACCTTGATAARGCCGATTCTACWCCTCCTGTCTCGGGCAGGGGCTCCCCCGAAGCCATAGATACTCCKCCGTCGAAGCTCYCTTCGGAGAAGGAGAAGAACGACRCCGAAACWGGKATCGCACTYSTYGATGATAGYCAATCGCAAGAATGCGATTTTCCTGTGGACCTCCCTACCCTGCAAAGCGCGTTCAACCGTTCAGCTATCTATTCAACGACCTTCACCGTCATCGTTGCCGTCATAGGTACGGTTTTCTTACACACTTTGTCCCTCTGATGGCTCATGGCGTCTATATATAGTCCCTCTTCCGATGTTCTTTGCCAATTACATCTTTAGCTTCCAGTTCTTTGGGTTCTGGATCGCGGTTAGCATGTGAGCAATATCYATKCTTCTTTTCCACGGMTTAKCGACTCATATCACCGNTTACCCCACCAGCATATGGGTTCTGCTGAGCGGGGTATCTTGCGTTYTGATGCCCATTTGGGAGTCAAGGACKCAGATTGGTATTATCATTAAAGGTTGCTATAATGCAATTCGTGACAAGGGTAAGCAAGKTGGTATGCGAGGCTCGGAATAGGCTCGACCAGGGCTAGAAGRCAAACACGCGTGATARTACTATAGATGTGATGACAGGTGGTAAAWAATCTMAACGCTATCCGAACAGTGTACATTGTTCCTATGCTGGGTAAGGGTTCGGTGATTATTCTGGCGTGGACGGAGAGAAGCGAATTGGCTAGGGTATGGAATGTAGAAGATGAAGGATACAGCTCGTTTCGGACAGYCCAACGTGGAGGACGTATGGAAGAGATGTCAAAGAGTCTCTCAGTTCTTGCGGAACCTCGACCAGAAACTCTTCTTCTCAGTGGTTGGCGTGTAGGTCGTTGCCCCTGACATGCGTTCCTTTCGTCGGCCCAAGCATACGGTGCATCCGGCCATGAGGAGGAGGAGGAACGTGACGAAGGTCAGCCAGAACCCTACACAGGGACAAAARGATCATTTCATTTTCATATCAGCTTCCGCTTTGAGGTAAAATCGAGGAACGTACCTGGTCCGGGCTTGGTGTTCGGGCTGATRTTGTTRACCTTGTTYACYTGGTGGCGGACGTACGCGAACAACGCGATATCGATTGCGAATGCGATAAGTGTGAGGAGTGCTGCGAAGAAGGATACGAGGGAGGATACGAGGGTTACGGTGATGTGTTGGGAGAATGATAAGAGGAAGGCGACGAATGTCACGGCGGTGGCTGAGCCGAGGAAAAAATGAAGGGGAAGCGAGTAAGGAAAATCATTCCATGAGACGATGTCAAAAAACAAGACGTACCGACGGGGTGGACGGCCAGACCGCGAGTCCAGGAGGGCCCGATGATAACGTTKGTGTTGGARTCCGAGACRCTGCCTATCCCRACRCTGTASCCATGCCCKGCAGCRCTGCAAGTACGGCTRTCGTGGACGTCATACGTGCATTGTGCCCTRCGCNAAKGNATYCTTCAGTCCTTGCGATGSYAGAAGYTRNTTTTCGAGGAACTCACCATACACCAAACTAAATGACGCCARGTGGAGTRSAACWTKCNNNNAGCACACGACAAACTCGAGATAACGAGAAGARAAGAGAACGCACTCTTAATTCTGAAACGCCTTGACTYTGCGACCCCGCTGCCGCCGCRTTATTGAAGTGGACGCGAGTGATGTCGAGACCTGTCAGATACGGCAGGGATATCGACGTCAAGAAACTCAAGACGAACGCGCAGAAGAGGAAGATGATCCCGGGGATACAGAATACGCGAGACATCTCTTCAGACCACTACTCTTCACAGGATTTCAGCTTTTCGGTGAGGGGAGGAAAGCGTGAAAGTGCTGATGGTGGTGGTAGTGGAAAGAGAGATCGAGCCAAAGGCAAAAGAGCCTACATCGTGATGTGACGCCAGAACCCTTTTTTTAAATTCGAGGGCGCCTAGGCGTTCAGGAATTCCTTCGACGGTCTGTCTGTCCCCACGAGGACCACACATGTCATCATAGCCACTGGCATCAAACAGCAAATCGTCAACCGCGTCACCTCAGTTCGTTAGCCTGCTCACTAGGCCCGGAACTTGCAAGCGATTTCATTCCGCCTGTCAGTCAGAGAGATAGGGGCTCCTTAATTGAGACAGGGTCGAGGTTTTTCCTTCCCCGTGATCGTGTTCGTTCATTTTTGGACGCGACGCGGTACCGCCAGATTGTCTTCACTGTGAACCACTGTGAACCATCATGAATCATTGTGATTCATTATGATTTGTCGTGAACTACCATGAACCTTCAACTACTAATAATCTCTATACCGAATTCATCGTGAATCATAGTGAATTACTATGATTTACAATGAATTTCCATGAACTGTCGTGAACTGTCGTGATGGTAGCGACCGTGAATGCGTAATCTGCTCTGAACCGTTCTGATTAACTGTGAACTACTGTGGGTCATTATGCTTCACTATGAACTGCCGTGAATCAAGCGTGAACGAGCCGGTAAGCACCAAAAGACTTCAACGGTTTTCCTACTGAATTCATCGTGGATCACGGTGAATTATTATGATTTACCATGATTCACGATGAACGCCTATGGACCGTCGTGAACCGTCGCTAGCTTTGAATGGTCGTGATCATGACAAGATCATGTACGACAATCCCACTGTGAACCATGATGATTCACTATGAACCACCGTGATCCACTATAATTCACTATGGATCATTGTAGTTCTGCGAACTGCCATGAACCAACTGTCAACGGCTCTGGTGGTATGTATCATACGTTTGAACGATTACAATGATTTTTTACTACGATGTTCATCGTAGTTCACGGTGAATAATTGTGATCCATCATGATTCACTGTGGTTCACAATGAATGTCCGTGAACCCTGGTGAGCCGTCATGAGGGTTGTGGTCGTTCATAGCGGTTTTCACTGTGAACCACAGCGATTCACAGTGAACCATCATGATTCATCGTGAATGGCGATGAACCAGTCGTGAACGCATCTATCAAAAGATTTCCAGCCATTGCTACTCTACTACTCAGTTCATCGTGGATCACTGTGATCCACCATGATTCACCATGAACCACTGTGAACCTCTCTGAACCACTATGAATGACCGCGAACAGAAGTGTTCATCGTGGGGTTCATCGTGGTTCGCGATGAAAACTTTCCGTACTAGTGAACTGCAATAAAAAATACATCGTGAACTACCATGAATCATCGTGAAGCACTGTGAATCACTGTGATCCACCATGAAATACTGTGAATCACTATGAACCATCGTGAATCACTGTGAACCACTATGAACCACTATGAAACACAGTGAACCACCGTGAATCATTGTGAACCAGCATGAAGCACAGTGAACCATCATGAATCACCATGAACGCGTCGACTTCCATGATCTTCGCGTTTACTAGAACATTGGCGCGACGGGAAGACAGGGACTCTCAAGAGCCTCTTGAGAATTGGGCAAAAGGAGGCGTTAGGAGGTCCAGGCGACTTCCAAGAAGAAGATCGCCTGCTCACTTCGATAAGGGATAATGAATAAAGCTCTAGCAGCTATTAGTAATATGTAGCTGCATGAGCTGATGGAATGGAGCCATATCGCTACCAAGCTCAAGCTCTGGCCTGTAACCCTCTTCGAGGGAGTGGAGGGGTTCGTGGTAGGAGTCAGGAGGCTAGGAGTTTCCGCCAGGTGCCGTCCCCCTTCCAAGCGATTGAAGCTCGGAGAGCCGGAAGATGCTAGATATAGCGGAGAATTGTGAGGAAGACGCGATGTCCCCTTGGTCTAAAGCAGGAGGATCAATTGGTATGAATGCGCGTTAGATTCAGCTTTAAGTCGAATGAGTCATTCAGAGGCATAAAACCCGTNAAAAAAGAGAAAGTAATACAAATTTCGTGCAAATATGTTTCGTATATATGATTCGTGTAGCTCGTATTGAGGTCGTCAGCGAGACTTTTGGGAGGAGAAAATGCCATCAATAGGTATAATAAAACCCAACGCGTCCATCAATTGGGGGAGACCGTCCTTCTCGGACAGCTTTGTTCTTGAAGTAATAGTATGTCGTGTTGATGAATAGGATGACAATGACAAGTAGTTGCGAGCCAATGGTGACCCATACTTCAAGGGAAAAAGATCAGTGAACACCGAGGACGTGGATAGACAAGCAGAGAGGGAGCTTACAGCCTGGTCGATACCCAGGAGCATCCTGAGAACGGAAGACAGTCGATGCAATGATGCCACCGACGCCACCACCGCCAATCGTAAGCGCAGTGGTAAATGCACGTTTGGTGTGACCGGCGACGTTGTTTTGGAGGTATCCCAAGGTGCCCGGAACGTTCGCCATGCCGCCTGAAAGGCCGAGGAAGACACCGAAGTAGCGAACGCCATTTGAAGTGTGGAAAGCGGTCTGTGGAGGTTTAGGATCAGTAGTTCAAGAAGAGCGGATGGCGTTGGGCAGCAACTCACTAGTGACAATCCGATCAAGGAGATGATGGCTTGGAAGAGGAGGAATGGAGCGCGAAGACCAGTTTTGTCACTCAAAATGGCGAGGCCGAAAGAGAATAGGGCACCACAGACGTTAGGAGGGGCCACGAGGAGTTGAGCATGAAGAGTAGAGTACCCCATACCGCCGGCCAAGATGATAGGTAGGAAATAAGCGAAAGCCTATAAGACTGTCAGCATCCATTGAAAGGAAGGTCGAATGAATGGCTCCACTCACATATGACACGGTACAAGCAGCACCGAACATAAGAACAAATGACCATATATGAAGGTCAAATGTGTATTTCCAGAACTTGGCCATCGTCCAACTGTCGTAATGAGCATCCGCACGATCCTTTTCGATGCGGTCCATCACCCATGTCGTTTCTTCAGCAGTCAAGAACTTATTCTTGTCCGGGAAATCCTGGACAAGGAAGAATGCTGCGAATCCACAGAGGAGGGTAACACAACCGAAGATGATCTGTTGATACCATCATTAGCATTCAGACATTTCAAGGTGGCGCAGTCAGTGTCAGTCACGTACGAAGATCCACTGCCAACCGCCCAACCCGCGAAGCCCAGCCATTTCTGCGATACCACCAGCTATGGCGGATGAGAAACCACTGACCGCACCGGATACGACGTAGAATCCAGTCAAACGCTTCTGGACTTCACGACGCAGGTACCATGTGCTGATGATATACGCGCAAGCAGGGAAGTAACCGGCCTCCAGAAGACCCAGAAGTGCGCGACAGATGACAAGTTCCCACCATGTCGTGACGAAGCCTTGATAGATATGAGCATGGAGCGGCAGGAAGGGAGGGGGACGGATAACACACCCATTCCAAGCATCACTGAACCCCAAAGAACAGTGATTGTGCCAATCTATGCAGTACTATTGATATGGCGAACGAGCAGGAAGCCATGGTCACATACCCAAAGCGCGGCCCCAACATGACGAACGATGACATTTGACGGTAGCTCGAAGAGGATGTACCTGGTGTGATAATGAGGATTGTTAGATGACGGTCTGGTGGAAAAAGAACGTGTAATACTTACGGAACGAAGAAGATCAAAACTGCGAGGGAGTAGCGCGACCCAACGGTGAGTTCGAGGTCGACTGCCATCCCTGCAACATAGGCATTGCTACGCGGAAGGAAAGAACATGAGCATCGAAAACCTAAAGGCAAGAAAGGTCGATAAACGACAAACGTACCCGATGTTAGCCCGATCAATGAGGGAGACGGAATAAACGATGGCGAGGATAGGCAGGAGATGGACGTCGACCTTCCGTAGCGTCCGTCTCGCAAAGGATTGATCATCGTTCACTTGAATTCGTTGGGCTTCGCCATCCTCAACAAAGTCAGCAGACGCTTTCTCTGAGATGGACATCGTGAAAACGCGGGGCTACCGAATAGGAAGAAAAAGATTGAGTCCCCCATCTAAATACCAGAGAGCCAAGCATCGTCTTGGTGAAACGGACGTGCCTGGTGCAGTACAGCTATTTTCATAACGATAGGCGTACCTCCGTCGTCGTTGTTTAGGTGGTTTGTTTGGTCGTATCTGGATCTGAAGGGCACTCAAGCCAAGGTTCGCGACTGGTCTGCGTCAACCATTGGCTGCTAGCAGCGACCCTTGCGATGGCAGTCGTGCGGCAGACCCAAAGTAGCAAGGAACAAATAAACCAAGAGCTAAACAAAGGGAACGACGGTACGCCTATCGTTATGAAAATAGCTGTAATGCACAGGCGCGGAGACAGATGCTTCCGTGTATCGGTGGGAGAAGGATGTGACCCTGTGGCGATCAGACATCTGTGTCGCCGCAAAGGTCCAATAGCAGGACGATTATCAAAGACATGGAGCGATAACGCGGGGATGATTGGCGTAAATAGCTATACCCGATGCCCGGTTTACTAGAATAGTGATTTTTAGCGTGAAGGATGTCTGATCTCGAATACTTCAAGACGGTGCAAGAGTCATTGATCTTTTGTCAACGTTATTGAGGCCGAAAAACATGTTAGTATTTACTCACTTTCTAAGCAATCTGAGTAGCGTACTTCACTCGAAAGCAACATGATCATGATTCCCAAGGAGGGTACCGCTCCCATCGACGCGATGGCTGGCATCGCAGAGAGGAGACCAAAAAGCAGTCCAAGGTGGATGTAAAGGGGAATCCTCCATACGGAGCACGCGGGGGCCAGATTGTTTTCTCTACCAGGGCTCCAGACGGCCCTGCTGAGTGCTCGCGACTCAAGATATGCCGATAAGTGCTGAAGCTGAAGCAATGCTGTTCAAATGGGGCTGGGCACAAATAAGGTGCCATCATATCCATGCACCCTCGTAGTCCAACTTACACAGTAGATGCCTTCTGGGCTGTTGTTTACAGACGCGAACGATAGGAGGGCGAGTTGTGTTCAATAGAATGCACTTAGTAGCCCTAGTTATGTAGATTAGACCAGCGAAATAAGGATACAGTCATCGATGTCACGATAGAACCTAAGAACGTGTCTCAGGGAGATCTCCAGTCCGGGTTCTCTTTAACCGATCAGTATGTATAAAGGAAGCCGACGCGTCCATCGATTGGAGGAGAGCGCCCTTCGCGAACGGCTTTGTTTTTGAAGTAGAAGTAAACTGAATTGATCAGCACAACGACGAGGATGAGCAGCTGCGACCCAATGGTGACCCATACTATGAGGGAAAGCATCAGGCGGGAATGAATTATATAGGAAGGGAGTGTATCCTTACAACCAGGTCGATACCCAGGAGCGTCTTGAGAGCGGAAGACAGTCGATGCAATGATACCGCCGACACCGCCGCCCCCTACAGTTAGTGCAGTGGTAAATGCACGCTTAGTGTGACCCGCAACATTATTCTGAAGGTACCCCAGAGTTCCGGGGACGTTGGCAAGACCACCTGAAAGGCCGAGGAAGACACCAAAATAGCGAACCGCATTTTGTGTGTGGAAAGCAGTCTACTTGCAGCAACGAACCAATGAGTACATAGGTGAGGCGGAAGACATGTGCACACTGACCAGGCAAAGGCCAATCAGAGAGATAGTGGCCTGGAAGAGCAAGAAGGGCGCACGAACGCCCCATTTGTCGCTTAAGATGGCCAGGCTGAAAGAGAATATTGCAGCAAAAACATTTGGAGGGGCAATGAGAAGCTGTGCGTGGAGGGTTTGGTATCCCATACCACCAACCAAGATGATGGGCAGGAAATATGCGAAAGCCTGATGTGACGAAGAATTCGTTGAGCCAGATAAGCGATGCGTCTAACACAACTTTACTCACATACGCCACAGTGCAAGCGGCACCGAAAATAACGGCGTAAGACCATAGATGGAGGTCAAAAAGATATGTCCAGAACTTGGCCATGGTCCAGTTGTCGTAGTGAGCGTCGGCACGATCCTTTTCAATACGGTCTATCACCCACGAAGTTTCCTCCGAAGTTAAGAACTTGTTCTTATCGGGGAAATCTTGGACCAGGAGATACGCGGCGACTCCTGCGAGGAGTGTAGCACAGCCAAAGATGATCTGTACATGGATGCTGCCGTTCAGGCAATGTTAAGAAAATGATCGAGATCACGTACAAAGATCCACTGCCAACCACCCAGCCCACGAACGCCAGCCAATTCCGCAATACCACCAGCCATCGCGGATGAAAACCCACTAACCATCCCAGACACAACGTAAAATCCAGTCAACCGCTTTTGAACTTCGCGACGGAGGTACCATGTGCTTATAAGGTAAGCACAGGCAGGGAAAAAGCCAGCCTCCAGGAAACCAAGGAGGGCACGACAGATGACGAGCTCCCACCAGGTCTTGACGAAACCTTCACGTTTAGATTGAGTATAGGACGGTAACGAGATTGATATGAGGACACACCCATTCCGAGCATGACTGCACCCCAAAGGACGGTGATCGCACTAATCTGTGTGGATATGGTGAGACGGAAGGGTGTCATAGGTTGAAGTGGCGAAGTATACTTACCCAACGTGCCACGCCAACGTGACGAACGATGACATTTGAGGGAAGTTCGAAGAGAATGTACCTAAGACTGGTTGTCAATTATTCTGGCGTAACCTAAAGGAGAGTTATTCGTACGGAACAAAGAAAATGAGGACGGCGAGCGAGTAGCGTGATCCAACGTCCAATCCTAGGTCTACTTTCATACCAGCAATGTAAGCATTTCTAGAGGGAGATGAGAGGTGAGACTTTGAATGAAACTAAAGGCAACGACATACGCTATGTTACTCCGATCAATGAGGGAGATCGAATAAAGCACGGCGAGGATGGGTAGCAGATGGACATCAATTTTCCTGAGGGTGCGTTTGGCAAATGATGCTTCGTTGCTACCTGGGGCGCACTGGTTCTCGCCGCCATCGACAAAGTCAGCGGAGGCTTTGTCTGAGATAGACATCGTGCAAGAGCCGGGGTCAACAACGAAAAAAGCAGAAGCCCTCTAAATACTGCATTTAACAATCGCCTCCAAGGCTCCAAGTAAAGCCGTGACTGGCGCAAGCAATGTGGGGAGCAGATGAAGCAAGCAGATGCTTCCGCGCAAGGGTGCATGAAACCATCGACCCTGTTGCATGTGCTACCTCGGATTTTACAGGTTCAGCAGTGATTATGAAGGTCCATATTTAGTCCACATACCCAAGTTTGTTAAGACTTGCGAAAAGCTCTATTGACTTGCGGAGACATAGGCAAAGCTAGTCCTCTGTCTCACGTTCTATGACAGAGAATAGATGTTAGAAAACGCGAACTCCAACTCAATGCTTGACTCTGATTCTTCGCTCGGTTCATGGAAAGTCACTAGTGTGGAATGATAGACGGGTCGCGTCGTAATCAATGTGGATAAATCACGATTTGTTCTTCAATAGAAGTATTTCCGCTCGGGCCAAGCTGGCACCGCAGAAGCCGCTATCAACTCTTGAGACAAGCGAAAGTGGTAGATGAAATACCAACTCACCATATAGCCAGTGGCCCTAAAGGATACTGTTTGACTTAACCATAACCACGGATTCTCCACGAAAGTCATCTCAGCGTCACGCACACCCTGCGATCGCGACGACCTATGCATGCACGACTCGCAAACAACTGGATCTAAGTAAGTCGGTTCGACCATCAAATGAATTCGAAATATCCTGGATTTTCACTGAGAGCAGCTAGTGCTAGGGAATTAGCTGACATAGGGCAAGGTCGTGGACATCGGTGAACGAGGAAAGTAAGCGAGCAAACAAAACAAAAACACGAAAACCAAACACGAGCAAAGAGCGCGTAAGTACGTTGCTCCCTGTTGCTCCTCTTCGCTTTTCAGGGGCTTTCATCAGGTGCGACCCCATCCTCCGAGAGCTTGGACGGGATACCCACCCTACGTTTCGCATCCTGCAGCATCAAAAATTGCTTTAAAATGCGAGTCTGCAGCGACTCACCTGCCTTATGATGAATGGGGGTCGAGGGCTGTAGTTGTACAGCCATTGCGACGTCAGTGATCTTAACACAAAAAGGACGTGCGTTGCACCTTTTCTCTCAGCTCCCAGACACCATGCAGCACACGGACTCACGAGAGCATGAGCTAGGAGACTACCCCAGTCTTCCCCCGGTAGCTGTCATGAGCCCTACCCAGCGAAGTCGATACGAGCTCGGAATGGTGAGTAGAATCGTGAGGTTCAGCGCCACACGCTTCTGGCCCTGCATCGCTTCTATTCGATGCAGAGAGGATACTAACGTCGACTTTTAGGAGCACGGGGACCACAGGAACTTGGGTGCAGAAGGTTCCTTACCACCGATATACAGTGAGCGATGACCGCCCTAAACCTTGTCTCTTCGATCAACAATCTTATTATTAGCTCCCTCCAGCTCCCGGGTGGCATTCTTGCTACCCCGGTACGTGGAAGATATCAGAGCCGACTCTTGGGCTAGTCGGACGAGTCCCCCTGCCTACACGACGGGCCCCAGTGTATGCCGGAGACATCGGACGAAACGTCTCATCCAATGGATGATGACATTGGCAATCGTTGCGTTTTTGATTGTCCTCGTCATTGTTCTCGCGCGATACCTCCCTGAAGAGCCAGTCGGCGATAGGTTAGTTCTGCTTGACCCCGAAGGCTGAGCGAGGGCTGAATCGAGGTCTTGTAGCGTCGCATAATCCGACTCGTACGGCCACGGGATGCATCATCCAAGGACAAAAATTGGGTGGCCGTGTTAACCATCCAAGCATAACAGCTTGAGACGGTCGCCCGATAACAAGGAAACCCGGATACCTCACCAAGGAATGGAATAAACCCCAAATAAACCCCCATTAAATCTCCTTTCACGACATTCGAATTTGCTCTCAATTTTCCCGATTCGACACTGCTTTCAACCATATATACCATGTATCGCCGTCGTTCCGCATCATTAGACAATTTCATGACCATCTCGTAGCCCATTGATACCCAACCGTACGATAGATAGCACATATAGAGTGCCCAATGTTATTCCGTGGACCATACAGATCGGTTGTCATAGCTCGTGGGTTCCTCAATCAACGAAAGTGGGTGAGAGGCCAGGGGGAGAGGGTAGAGCCTAGAGAAGAGAGGAAAGGGGAAAACCATTGATCATTCCGCCGCAATGAGGTTTTCTTGTCACAGTTTTCTGACGTCGATAACAGTCAGCTTTCCCACTTGGAGTGCGAAAGGCACTCACCGATGGCATCAGCCCACGGCGGGCTGATGTGTGCAGCAAACTCTGATGGATTGACCTCATGGCAGAACTGCACCTCAGTTCGACTGATTTGGGATATCGTAACTTGAACGGCTTGGTGCACGCCAAGAGAGTTGAACGGACGTTGTGGGAAAAGCAAGGGGAAAGTGAGTGACAAGGGACGAGAAATACCTGCACCACAATTGTATGGAAAACGACCCGAATTGACAAAGTCTACAGTGAACATGCGAGGGAGTGGCCTGGTCCCATCTTGGAAGGAACCTGAGCAAAATATTCAAGCGCCGCCGCAGCGGACAAGGTTTTTTGTGGAGCGGCGCGTCTTGCACGAAGTTCCTTGCATCCGTCCGACTTGAGGGATTTTGAATCCGGATGGTTGGAATTTCGTAAGTCAAATAGAGGCCGCGTTGGCCGATAACATTGTGGCCATCAGAATCGCAAACCACTGACGCGATGAAAGTAAGCAGCTGTCTCTTTTAGTCGAAGGCCGACTCACCGAGGCACTCGGTAGTTCTCAATACAATATACATTGGAGATTCCTCCATATATTCTTTTGAGACGCCGCGTCCGCTGTCCCACCGTAAATCCCAGCGCCGTGGAACCAAACCCTGTTATGTCGAAATCGAATGGACCAGGCCAGTCAGCGCATGGGCCAAGCTACAACGAGAACAAAAGTCCGTGATAAGTCCAAGTGTTTCGATGACGCTCTCGAAAACTAATTGCCATCAAATGTACACTGGAACCGTAGCTACAAGTGGCGGGGTGTTGTGTAGACAGGCGGCGGTTTGGCCAAAGAAAATGAAACACAAATATTTTGAGCAGATTACGACGGGAGTCTCCGACGTACGCCGCAAGTTTGATTAGCGCACAATGAACATCCAAGGTACATAGACCACTACTTACCAGGAGGAGACAGTGCATGTTGTCATGCGATTTCATGAATGGTCGCCGTAGTTCCCATACCGAGCGCCAGGCCTTGATCGTCCGTGAAGAAACGGTCCCGAGCGAAAGGCACGCTATCCACAAGTCCTTTTTTCAATAACGATCTATATCTAGGCAACGTCGGGTACAACGTTGTGTGACGCCCCAAACCATGCGCTTTCTCGGTACCGCTTTAAAAGGGGAGCGCATGCCGCGCACTTGAAGTCAACTCACCTTACCCACTTCTCCCCGACACCCACACCGCCCTCCCCTTCTCCCTCTTACGCCCGCTCGAAACGATGTGCCACCACGAAATGTACGTTCCGGTTGCTTGATCTTGCATCAGGATGATGGCTGATACGTTCAACAGCATAGGAGACTACTACAGGGGATGCGGGGTGAGCCGTTTGGACGCGGAACAGGGAAACCGTCAACTCACCTTAGTCTACTTTCACTAGCATTTCCACGGACGATACTACACCGGGGAGGTCAAAGACTGCAAGTCAGAGACATGCAAGAGCAGCAAAAGTCATAAACACAAGACTGCAAGAAATTGTGGTTGTCGAGAGGTACGCATTCATATGAATGTTTCTCCCATAAAATCAGCATGCTGAGGTGTCACAAGCTTGTCTCGAACGACAATCATGTTCAGAACTTGTTTCAAGTCAACCATCCAGATTGTCCTCGCACAGCACGTTGAAGTCACTGCAAACGTGATATTATCTTTATTACTAGAGTCATTAACCAAGTTCCAACGTATTAATCATGCTACATACCTCCTTTTACATATTCATAGCGGTACAACATTAGACTAGACGTATCCGTTTGTAATAGTTATTTTGCAAGTACTTACTCCAACTAGAGCGTTAGGGTCTGCAGCCCAGTAGGCAGGGTAGCAGACAACTCGCAACCAAGATATGTGTGCATTCCGATGGGCCTATAAATCCACATCTCCCCTTCTTCGAACGCCTTCAAGTCGTACTCTTTCCGAGCTGGAGGATTCCCGACGCTCTGTTCAACCACAAGGAGGCTTCCCAGTTCATCGGGCCTGAGCGAATCACCGTCGCCAACATGGCGTCCACCAGTGACGGTACTGTCCCGGACGATAATAGCGGTGTGATCTGGGTCTCCAAGAATCGCCCAACTACCAGGTGGTCCTCCGACCAACCCAATTCTGACTTTGCGCCATTCGACGATATCCCCTCGGCGGACACGATCATCTCCCCCGCGCCATCTCCCGACCATATTCCCTCTTCCATGAGCCTTCCCCTCGAAGATGAGATGGCCATGGGTTCGGCCGATACTGGGAATAGGCTTTGGAACATAGTCGAACTGGTCGAAATATTTTAGTGCTTCGCTAGCGAGATCCCAGCACTCGCCACGAGCGCAATATTGCCCTGAGCCAACATAAGACTCTGCGTATGCCGCGATGGTTTCGCCATAAGTCTCGTGTGCCTTGACTAGTGTGGCATGGTCGAGGGCTTTTGGTCTAGGTAGGTAGTGGGACGACCGTCGGACCAGAAAGGTGTCGTTCGGATCGGCGTTCACAGATGTCGAGTATTCGACCACGCCCCAGCATAAACTGAGGTCGGAGACGGAGAAGAGGATACCGACGTTGACATGCTTATCGCTATTACGCGATTTCCAAGCACCAGTCATTCGATGTTCGGTGTTCCCATGTAATGGCGGCGGGAGGAGATTGTCGGTGTCATACCAAGAGGATGACCAATACGTAGATGGATGGAAGAAATACGCCAAATCGAGAGCAGAAGAACCGTGGACCGTTGGTGGAGGATGCGAAAGTTCGAAATTTGTTGCTACTAAGAGGGAGAGGTTGAGAAGGTTCCTCCAGGCGGGAGACATTAATGCATCGAAACCAACTCACAACTTGTTGTTGAAGAGGCAGCACTCGGGCGGGACCATGTCGCAATTTTAGGCTGCATGGTGGACAGTCAACTAATTAAACGCAGAAAACAAACGGAATGTTACCTACAGGGGGGCCGAGACCAGACTTGATCGTAGATGTTTGTGCTGGTGGCGGGGCAGGCGTGCTAATCTCGCTAGGCAAATTGACAGGCTGTTGTATCCCGACCTTGAGGAGGCGGTTGAAGTATTCATCGAGCCAGCCAAAGAACGCATCCTTGTCTTGGGGACTCAAGTTGGCCCAATCGATTTCGCCAGATTCACTTGTTGATGGAGAAAGTGCCGACCTACCATACGAGTTCACTTGTGGGGCTGAACTAGAACTCGAAGGAGGTTTGTTGGAGTAAGATCTGGACGGTGGTGGTGGGGGTGGTGGCTTTCCGGAATGTGGATCCCAGTTGGTCTTCTTCAGAGGTACGCTAGCACGGCCCACAATTTGAGAATCTGGATTTGAGGTCATTTAAGTCTACCGAAAATCATACCTAGATCTCTTGTCTATCGTATCGTTGAACCTATTTCGTCCGGCATCGGCAGCCTTGGCTGCTTTCTCTCTGAGCTCTGCGACTATCGGTCAGTCAATGGTGCGAAGGACATGGATAATGAAGAATCGGAGAACGTACATGATGGCATAATTGTCACCGAGGCAGAGGTACGAGGAGGAGAGGAGCCAAGAACAGACCGGCGCTTGCTGGATTGCAACTTTGCAAGATATGGGCGCTCAGATTTGGTAGCCACCTCTACATTTCTATCTCTTCTTCATGCCTCGGGCAACCTCCGACCGATTTTCTCGAGCTCATCAACCCTCCGCAAAGGCAAAGGACAAAAATGCGGAGGCTGGCTCGTCATCTTCTGGTCGCAATCCTATCTTCAACACGGAGCGATTTGGACAACATATCCTAAAAAATCCCCTGGTAGCTCAGGCGTGAGTAGTCGTCAACGAACTGCTCTTACTTTTGTTGAGATATTGAAATAGGATTGTGGACAAGGTACATATCTTTACTCGGGTAAATTACGCTGCTTGATGAGCTATTCAGGCAAATTTGCGTCCGACAGACAAAGTCCTTGAAGTCGGCCCTGGTACAGGAAATTTGACGATGAGAATCCTAGAGAAGGCGAAGAGCGTCACCGCAGTGGAAATGGATCCTCGAATGGCTGCTGAACTCACGAAGCGTGTGCAGGGAAAGTCAGTTATGGAGCTATCTGCCTTATTGCTTCATTGCTGACCAGAAATCAGGCCAGAACAGAGAAAACTCGAAATTATCATCGGTGATTTCGTGAAAGCCACACTCCCATATTTCGATGTCTGCATATCAAACACCCCATATCAAATTTCATCACCTCTCATCTTTCGCTTGCTGTCCCACCGACCGATACCTCGAATCGCCATCCTCATGTTCCAGAGAGAATTTGCCCTACGACTTGTTGCTCAACCTGGGACGAACTTATGGAGTCGGTTATCCGCCAATGTTCAGCTTTACGCCAAGGTCGACCATATCATGAAAGTCGGGAAGAATAACTTTAGGCCCGCGCCACAAGTAGAGTCAAGTGTAATACGAATGGTGCCGATAGACCCTCCACCGCCTGTCAAATTTGAAGAGTTTGATGGGATGAATCGTATACTGTTTAGTCGGAGGAATAAGACTGTTCATGGAAATTTTATGGCGAAGGGTGTGATCGAGATGTTGGAGAAGAATTGGAGAACGTGGTGTGCAGAGACAGGAAAGGTGAGTCCCGGGGGGGTTCAGGCTCGTTCCGTGTCATGCTAGACACTCACTATTTCTTCGGTTCTAGATGGTTGAGGATGAGGTTGACATGAAGGCTAAAATAGAGGAGGTACTGGAATCGACTGGTTACGCAGAGTCGCGTCCAGCTAAAATGGACATTGATGACCTGCTCAAGTACGTCTCCTAATTTCGCTCGAAAACGTTTGGGCTCATCGTTCCTTGATCCAGACTACTATCCGCATTTCACGACATCGGTGTTCATTTTGCCTGATGGACTTACATCGCTCCCCCCAAAAGTACTTAGTAAATAGTACACGTGTATTATTAGAGCCTCGTCGTTGCTGTTGTAGTTCCCGTTGTTGTAGCTCTGAATTCCCGTACGCAAGCTTGCGTACGAATCTCTTGCCAGAGTCTCGGTTAGTATTGTTGCAAGAAACACGACCACACATGGCGCTGCAACCACATCTCTATTTACCACCACCACCACCACCACCATGTTCAAGAAACCGCTTTCAAACCTGAAAACCTCTGGTACGGGGAACATAATGGCTCGACATCGCAAATCATCGACTCATTTGCAGATCAGCCCCACTGCGTAGCTCGGACAGGCGAAAGCTCAGGCAGAGGGTGGTCCAAAGCTTCGCGGTCACAGATGAAATTGGTGACCTGCTAGTACCCGAGGGCGTTCTCTCAGTGAAATTCCTTACCCATCTCAAAGAACCTGGCGTGAGTCTTCGTGGTTCTGTATTGCTGTGTAACACGCGCCATCTAACGAGCGTGACAAACACCACAGACCGCGTATCTTGCACCAAATGGCGGTGATCCTTTGTGGTTCACGATTGGAAAGGACTCCGAGGAGTTGATTCCGACAGGTACCCTGCGCGTTTCAACCCTGCGATCATTCGAATCATGTAAATCAACTCAGTCTACACTTTGTGGAAGCAACCTGCTCTTTTACCATGGATTTCCACCCCTGCTGCTGTGATCCCCAAACTAATTGGAGGAGCGGACTTGATGATACCTGGAGGTGCGCTTAATGTTGTCTGTGGTTCGTTGCTTCTCACAAGTTTCCATATCCTACGCGTTTCTTTAGTGGTCCGATGGTCACCGTCACTCGTCGACGACCAGCTTGTCGCTGTGGTTCAGCACAATCCTGACCCAACAAAGCAAGGCTACCCATTAGCGGTAGGGCACATGGCTGTGAACGCTCAAGAATTGGCGAAAGATGGGAAAGGCAAGGCCGTGTACGTTAACCACGCGTGGAAAGACATTCTGTGGGACATGGGCCAAGGTGGAGACGTCCCAGAGCCCGTCTCACTTTACGAATTGTCAGGCAACCTATCGCAGCTACAAGTGGCCGATACAGCAACAGCATCAGGTTCAGTGGAACCCGCCGCTACTTCCCCTCCAGACGACGCGACTACCACTGATGTTGAATTGTCGTCGGTCCCAGAGTTGTCTTCCGAAGGTTCGTGGATGTGTTCAACCACAGATCGTTCCTCATTCTGAAGCTACCAACGTTCTTCAGAGATAACAGACGTGTTGAGGACCAGTCTCATACAAGCCATCCGATCCTCCCTGTCAAAACTAAACCCGGCATCTTTCCCTTTGGCCGCTACTATCCTGTACTCCAATCATATTCTTCCATCACGTCCAGCATTCCCCTCAAAACCCTCCAAAACACCTATAGATATCAAACACTCCTCCCACAAAACTTTGACGACGTTCCTCAAAGCCATGGAAAAGGATGGGCTGATCTCCCTCAAGGTGTTCAAAGGCAAAGGCAGTGGCGAGGTGTCGCTAATGGCTGTCAATACTCTCCATCCAGACGTTCAGGCACATAAACTGTACGCGTCGATCGCCGATATTGAGGCTAAGAAAGAGAAGAAAGAAGAGCGGGAGGAAGCTGAGAAGAATCGAGTCAAAGAATTGATCATCATAGAGAAGTACAAGCCATTGGGTTCTCCCATCACGCAGNTTTTTTGATGAATGTGGGGCAAGGTTAGTCAGACATCATTCTTCAAGGTTTTCATGATGACCACCTCTCCGATAGCATTACCGCCCTATTCACTGCGACCGAGGTCAGATCTTTAATCGCTAAATACATCCAAGAAAAGCAACTCGTAAACCCACGCGAACAACAATACATCAATCTGGATGCGACACTTCGGAATGCCGTCCAAGGGAAAGGAGACGCAGATACGGAATTTCTGAAGAGAGATGAGATAATCCGCAATATCATCGGTATACCTCACAAACTCTCACCTTGGGTCGGTTTCGCTGACGCCATGGACAGCCAAAATGCAGGACTGGTATGAGATCACACCGGATGGGAAAGATCCCGTACTCAAGTGTGTGCTTCGAACTTTCCCCGCGTTTCCCCATCTGACTCTGTCCTTTTTATCAGGAAGGGCTCGATCAAACCCATCTCCGTGACCGTTAAAGTCAGACAAGGCAGGAAGGCCTCCACGCTGGTAACAGGCTTCGAACCGTTCCTTCTCGTCGCCGAAGACTTGGCAAACGAGCTAAGGAAAGTATGCGCATCATCTACCGCAGGTATTGCCGTTTCTTCAAAAGTTACCCCACCTCCCTAAGCATTCATCAATCTTCTCTCCACAGTTTCCCCCATCCCTGGCAAATCCTCTGGTCAAGAAGTTCTCGTCCAGGGAAAACAAATACCAGCTGTCACCGAATTGCTGCTAGGAAGGGGGATACCGAAGAAGTGGATAGAAGCCACAGATATGACAGATAGCAAAAAGAAGACGACCCCTCGGTAAAATACCATGCTGTTGTGTATTTACGCATTTAAGGCATTCGGTGCGCTGCATCCCCCGCAGAATTTTCCATCTACAATGCGTTTTACTTACACCATGCTTTCCTGTCCTTGGCCACTTGTGTACGGCCCGCCTCCTTCCGTTACCCGCATACCGTTACACCTCTTTGTGGGGGGATCAACTTCGGTGTGCACGACCCCAATCCCCGCATCTCACTGACTTGGAGTGATCTAACGAACATTGACGTCCCTCCCGGGCCGCTGATCTGCTGACCGGTTCGTGTGATCCCAGAGTAACAAATATCCAATTGACTTCGCCCACAGAAACTTCATATTGCCACCGATGCTTCTTTCAATAAATTGAGTCGTTAGTATGGCCAACTCAAAGCTGTTCCCCTCCGCTGTCCGTCACTCATCTTGCATCGACCATGGGACCTCTGACAACGCTTGCTTTCGCCTTATCCCTCTCGTCCCTTCTTACCGTTCATGCTGCTGAGTGCACGGTTGCTCGCAGCGTTGATGGAAGCGACGACAGCCCAATGATTCTCCAAGCCTTTCAAGAATGTGCCATCGACAGTACCATCACCTTTCAGAGAGCGAATTACAGTGCACACACCCCAGTGTCTTTGACTGGCCTCCGTATGTTACTTCTCCCTCCTCACGCCCCTCGTACTCTCATCACGACTTTCAGGAAACGTTACTGTGTTCCTCAATGGAAATTTGAACCTCCCGAGTAACATGACACAAGTCCAACAAGCGATCAATGCCACTCAGAATATGCCTAGTGTACGTCGTTTGTGTTCTCGAGTTTAGTCAAATGGTCTCAAATCCCATCCCTACTCAGACATATGCTACACCATGGTTCTACATCCAAGGTTCGGATGTCCAAATCATCGGTTCCGACGACTTTGAGTGGGGTCGATTCCATGGATTTGGCCAACAGTGGTGGGACATCGGAAACAGGGTGAACACAACATCTTGACATCGTAACAGAGCAAGGCGGCTAACCCATCAGCTGTGAATACATCTAGATCCTCCGTCCTCAACTTGCGACTTTCAACGTGACGAATGGGTTACTTCGCAAACTGAAAGTTATCAAACCTATCGCTTGGGGGTGGAATGTACCTGGCCAAAACGTCCGCATCGAAGACCATTTTGTTGATGCGGCACCTAGCAATAGCACCAGGGAGCAAACAGTGGTAAGTATTCTGCACATTTACAAAGTGGTGCTCACGTGAATTTGCTTCGCGCAGAGCTTCCCGTTCAATACGTGAGTCTCTTGCTTTACTTACTTTCGAGAAACCACTGACACGTCGTATTCTAGGGATGGTACGTACCATGTCGATGCTCTAAATCCGGGCAGACTGGTTTAATAATTGCCCTCCAGGATTCAATCTTTCTGGTCAAAATATCACCCTCGACGGTTACTACGGACACAATGGAGACGATTGCGTCTCAGTCGTCAACGGTGCCCGAAACATTCTTGCTCAGAACGGCTACTGTGGATTCTCTTCGCATGGTCTATCCATCGGATCCCTTGGTAGAAACGGCGCTGACCACAGCGTCAAGGATGTGGTCTTCAAAAACTGGACGATGGAGGGTGCCGTCTACGGCGCTCGGGTGAGTTCCTCGACAATTGGTGAATAGGGCCCATCTCAGTTTTCTGTACAGTTCAAGTCCTGGACGGGTGGCCAAGGATTCGCTGACAACATCACATGGCAAGATATTCACGTTGTCAACGTGTCGACCGCTATCTTTATCACGCAAAAGTGAGGCATCTCCTTTTTCTTGTATTGTGTATGGGGACCTTACTCACTATGTCGACCAGCTATTACGACCAGGTATGGCTCTGTCTGGTTCCCAATAGCGTCCGACCTTTGTTCATGCCGAACTTAGGACAAAGGCCCACGACCAGATAACATCAACAAGACGAGTACAAAGATATCCAACTTCCTTTTCCAAAACTTCACTGGATCTTTGAATACGAATTGGAGTAAGGATCTTAGCTCCAGGAGAGAAAATCACACTAATTGCTCGTTTACAGCCGATGGGACCTGCATCAGCAATCCCTGCTGGAACTTTGTTGAAGGCGGGGATGCAACACAGGCCATTATTTTTGATTTGTTCCCAGATACTGGTAAGTTCGATGATCACCGAATAATGGGTCTTCGACTCAATCCTCGGTTTCCAGCTCTGAACCTCTCGTTCCGAGCTATCAATGTCCATCCATCCGGACAACCTGACGGAGCAGCGACTGTCATTTGCGATCCATCGACGCTCGTTCCTGGGGAGCAAGATACACTTGGGTTTGAATGTACCCGAGGGCCATTCAGCGCTACCGAGATAAAATCGTCTGGAAATGGGGCTCTTACGACGCTAATGCCATTGTACCCGACCATCGTGGTGTCCCTCATCGCCTTCTGGATGTTGGCCTAAAAGAATACGAGTACAATACTGGCTCGAACTCTGCATGAAACGAGATGCCAATCTACATATACCTTGCCGATGTATTTATTTATGAATTTCCATGAGATTATAGGATGCTAGGACACGTCAGAACGGGGAGCAGCTTTGTTGCCACTGCCAAAAAATTCACTGCGTCGATATCAGTCATAGTATTCGCATCGAATATAGTGATGCTCGCAAAACAGCCAGAGTTAACCGTCGTGATGTCATCGGGAATGTGGAGGTTTAAGGGACAAGGGAAGAGGTCGATCTGATTGGGCCGAGCTTCGAGCCGCGTCAAAATGAAGGGGATATTGTTTGAAGAACAGTTTGAGATAGAGGGGAAGTTGACGTTGAGACCGACGCCAGACGGTAGGGCAGGGGTTGGGAGTAGGCTTGTCGTCAATGTGTTGACCAGCCTCATCATGGCCGCAGAATATGCCTGCGCGGCGAGGGTTGTTGGAGCGTTTGGATCTGTGTCCAAGGTTGTAAAAGACACTTGGGCACTAGTCGCACCAGAGAGTGCAATGGCAGGTATTCCAGCTTGAATGGCTGTTACCGCGGTTCCCCTGCAAGTTCCGGGTAAGCGAGGGTCGATCGCAAGAAGGGACGGTCAAGAAGCGTACACGGTGGCTGAGCTTGTGATCGCTGATCCAAAGGTATCTTAAGCAGACGTCAGCTACACGGGAGCCGAGCAAAGGGGTTGTACGTGTACTTACTACCAAGATGTGAACCACTGATCACCAAGTTAGGAGTTGACCCAAAAAAGGTTGCCGATAGCCTATTCAAGCCATCATTGAGGGCATCGCTCCTGAGAGTTGATGTCAGTGATTTCGTCTGTTGAAGTCAATAAACCCATCCAACTCATGTCCGGTCACGAAATTTATTCGGTCTATGATTATTAACCTCTTGAGACGCCTCGACAGGTACACCACGAGGGAAGACAGTACTCACTGTCGTCTGCATCTGATCCATTGACAGGGAATCCGGCAATGGGTATCCCCAATATATCCACAAGGGGTCTACAAGAGTTGAACTGGCAGGGGAGCAGACGCGAGTTGATGTTGAGGAGCGGGATGTTGATCACAGGGGATGGATTCCCCCTAGAGACATCGTCGGCAGGCGCATCAAGGATCACCTGGAAAAACTTTCAGACGTACAACAGTTGGTACCAAGGGTTCCTCACATCATAGCCGGCTGCTTTCAAGGCATTGTACTCTGCACGTATCTGAGCCGTCGCCCAACCGTTGTCGGACGTGAGTAAAACCTTGCGCTGACCGCAAACGGTTGTCGAAAATAATAGCAAGAGGGTGAAAACTTGGTACATTTTCTTCGATAGGTTCCTGGGGGGATCGCAGAACCAATGCTACCGTAGTAGCAGTGACCCCTTATATTCCGAATGCTGACGTCTCACATGGGAACGGAAATATTTTCACGGCTATTGGAAAGCCCTAGAAAAGGTCTCGTTCCAGGAGATCAGGAAATGAAATCCCATAACTGGTCATATTGCTTTTAAAACATCCAAAAAACCTGAGGGATTCCAGGGATGAGGATTCGGGGAAAACGAGATGGTGGCGCGCATGCACCTTGTTTAAAAAGAGCTCCTCCACGTATCTGCCACTACTCTAAAGTACTAGCCCAACCTAGGGCAAATAAGGATACCCATTAGGCGAGACATGAGCGTAACTTGCGTCAAGGGCTCAACATCCGCAAGCGTGGTCGCATCGAAAGCGCTAATACTAGCTAAACATCCCGCACGGACCACAGTCGTTTCTGTCGGCAAGTGTATGTTTACACAAGAAACGTCATTAGGATTTGGATCCGGAGTGATTCTGCTAAGAACGTAGTTGATACTTGAAGCCGTGGGGCAATCAGTGATAGATGGAAAGTTGATTGCGAGACCAATGCCTGGAGGCAGAATTGGAGAAGCGTCTGACCCGGAATTGAGGGCATTCACGAGTTTGACAATAAGGGCAGAATATACGCTCGCAGCCACTGAGGCCTGGCTCGTTGGGTTTGATTGAAGAGTTGTAAAGGAAACTTGTGCACCGGAAGCTCCAGAGAAGGCAATGGCTGGTATCCCGAGTTTAATTGCTTCAGCTGCAGCTTCGCTACAACCTGTTAAGTCCAAGATCTCAACGCATATGTACGGATTAACTTACATCCCATCCGAAGTTTGCATATCTGAACCAAATTTATCTGGAAGAGGGGCATTTTAGTGGAAGCCGTGGGCTCAAGAAAAGATAATCGATGCTGACTTCCAATGTGGCTACCAACAATCACCAAGTCCGGATTCGATCCGAAGAAGGTAGGAGCAAGGCGGGTAATGCCATCGCGGAGAGCATCGGTCCTAACAGAAGGGGTCAGGAGTGGAACATACACCGAGGTATGCATCAAACCCACGTAAAGCCAGTGATGTACTTCAACCGGCCTATTTGGTTCAACCATTGGTCCGCTAACGAAGCTTCGTAGATTCTGGAAGGATTACTTACCATTCGAAGGATCAGACCCATTAACAGGGAACCCACTCAGAGGGATACCCAGAGGATCGAGAAGACGCGAGCAGGTGTTGAATTGACAAGGGTTGACTCGGGTCCTGATATTGAGAATGGGAATCGTAATGATTGGCGAGATTGAACCACTAGACGCGTCATCTGCTGGAGCGTCCAGGATCACCTACATATTATGAAGATCTCAGCAGGCTATGTGGAGGACGAGAAAGAGCCAAGTAACATACATCATAGCCTGCAGAGACCAACGCGTCGTATTCAGCTCGAACTTGCGCCACAGCCCATCCGTTGTCGCTAGTCAGCAGGATCTTGCGCTGAGACTTGACGATCCACGCATGGGCGACAATGAGAGTGAGAATCACAATGAGATGCATTCTTGCTTCATGAAGCACGGTATCCAGACATGGTTAAATGCATCGGCAAGACTGCACATTCGTATACGCGGTTGGTGAGAGAAACTCGCATTCTAGACGCGTCCTTTAGGTAATGGTAGAACGGTTTGACAGATGGCATGACCGCCTCAAAGCCTGACCGGCTTTCGTGAGGCACAAATCGATGAGAGAATCGATTTCGGACAAGGATGGTCGCTCAGGATAGTTTGGACATGGGGACGATGTTTTCTACTCGAACGTCAAGAATCGTATTGGTGGCAGTGTATTCGTACCCTCTCCTTCCCTTTCACGATAAATTAGGACATGTGAGTATGTCCAGAAGCTTGAACATGACAGCGGCCTGGGTCAACGGATCAGCGTCCTCCTTCGTGTTGACATCCCATAGGCTGATACTGGCCAGGCAATTTGCGCTTAGCACCGCGGACTCGAGGGGAAGGCGTAGATTGGTGCAGGAATCGCTATTGGCGTCCGGATCCGTCGCGAGCCTGCTGAGCACGAATTTGATACTCGAAGCGGTGGCACAGTTCGCCGTTGATGGGAAATTGACATTCAGACCAATGTTTGGAGGGAGGATAGGTCCAGGTGGTGTCGTGAGTTTGTTCACGAGGTTTGTCAGAAGGGTTGAATATATTTGCGCGGCGATCGAGGACTGAGAGGTAGGATCAGACTCGAGGGTTGTGTAGGATACCTGAGACCCAGTTGCGCCCGAGAAAGTGATAGCTGGGATGCCATGATTGATGGCGAAAGCAGCAGCGGAGCTGTAAGGTACGCTGAGACTTAACGGGAAGAATGATAAATGAGGACCTACATCAAGCCGGACGTTTTGAGGGCATTTCCAACTGTATCTATCGARRAGTCAGTTTGACTGAGACGTCTGGAGAAACTCATCGCTCACTTCCGATGTGAACTCCAACCAAWACCAAGTCTGGAGGAGAGCTAAAGATAGTTGGTGACACATTTTCTATCCCACTTTGAACAGCGCCGACGCTATCAGAAGCTGTTATCAGTGATGATCTGAGTGAGACGGATTGAAGCACGTACGTGAACGCGGTGACGTAGTTGAGTCTGTCTAATGCGGGTACGCGAAACGTCGTTCAGAAAGTTGATCGGCGGGAAGATATTGTATCCACTCACTATCAGTCGAGTTTGATCCTGTCGCAGGAAAGACACCAAGCGGAAGTCCRAGTGCATCCAACAGACCAGGACAAGTATTGAATTGGCATGGCAGAATTCTCTGATTGAGAATSGGGACGAATGGAGAGATAATACCAGTGGAGGCATCATCAGCCGGAGCAACTAGTAGGACCTATGCAAACTGATCAAGCTCTNGGGCGTTGAGAGAAGAGAAAAWTAACGTTACATTATGGCCAGCAGACCGAAGAGCTGCAAACGGCGCACGAACGTGAGCAACCGCCCATCCATTGTCATCTGACAAGAGTATTTTTGTTTGACCGAGGACGAGAGTCGCGATGGAGCTCCAAAGGAGGACGATGCGGATACAAGGCATGATAGGCATAGCTTGGGAGATGCTGYATGCCTCCCCATACAATGCGC